>LPNX010582009.1:712782-829013 GCA_001517045.1 Pseudotsuga menziesii | reverse complement strand
TTTGTTGTTTATTTACTTCTCCTTATTTATGTTCCTTCGATGTTAATGTTGGGTTAAATCATGGGTGTTTTTAAGAAAACCATGTGTTGGTTTATTTTTTTTCTTTTACTTTCCCTTCTTTTTAACTTTCTTTTTTTATTTCCTTTTTTTTTTCTCGCTCTCTTTAGTTTCTTTTATAATTTTTTTTAGGTCAAAGACCCAATGATTCAGAAAATCTAAGATGACAGCTACTGCTATAACACAACTATTACAACTAACCTTGTTGTACTAAAAATTATCCAAATGGATAAGTCATCAAATTGAAGATAACTCCATAATAAAAATATATAATTGATGAATATATAAAAGATGATGATTACAATGAGGGTGTAGCCCATATATATAGGCTCACATAATGACTATTCACCATAGGGATGTGTCCCTTAATTAAATAGAATTTATTTTATTTTATTATTTATTATTTTAATGTTTTATTTGTTAGAGAGATAAGCTACTAAAGTTTGTTAAAAAGGAATAAGTCTCTACAAAAAAAATGTAAATGAAAATCATAATGAGGAAGATTGTATGGAGTTTGTAAGTTCAACTCAATATGAATTTATTGGTTTATGTCAAGAGTTAGATATTTTGGAAAAGAGGATAGAGAATCAAAGAAATATTATTCAGTATATAGAGATAAAACTGGAGGAGGAGGAAATTATCTTGACAAATAATAGTGATAAGGAAGTTGATTTTCCTCATATCAATGAAATCTTATTTCAAATAAATGACAATGCAGAAGGAACAGTTGTATAAGAAGGAAATGAGGATGATGAAAGTACAAAGTTTGATCAAAGACTTATGAGTAGATGTGAGAAAATTGAAAGGGAAAGAGAATATCTCATACAATATACTATTGTTGGGATACTGTAATATCCCGATTTTGACCCTTTTGCATTAAAATTGTACATGATGTAAATAACATTATTAAATCATGGTGAGGAACTCAAGGCCAAGTCCCCACCATTGATTTAGTGCTTTATGTATCAGAAATTAAAATCGATGCGTATGGTTTTCATGCTAGCCAGGAACAATATAAAATGAGACATCATGTAAATATGCAATTTAATAAAATATGCACAACTAGATATGCAATGCAACAAGAGATGGGAATGATTTCACAAGGAATGGGGGCATGTTAAGCCAAATGTCAATGAGAGAACCCATAAACTCTCAACTACCCATTTTGTCTTATGTATCCAATCATTTAATTCTTCTAGAAGTTGGTTGAGGCAATTAATGCATTGGGAATGGAGAGGTATGAAATTCAATTTCGTATTGGGGCAAGCCATCATTTTTGGAAAATCATATCTTTTCTTATGGGTCAAGAAAAAACCTAGAAATTGGAGCCCATTCCATTCCTCACCCATGTGTTTCTCTTCCTCGCACAACTGGAGCTAGTTGGGGCATTTTTCCATATTTTTTGCATTTTCCTAATTTTCTCCATGCCTAGAAACCCGTTTTTGGTATTGTACGGTGAATGGGAAGAGAGAATCATGATTTGGGGGTTTATAGAGGTCGGTTTTGCCCCTGTAATTCCCATAAACATTTGCTTAAATTGATTTTGTCTCCAAGGGTAGATTTCCCCATCTACCAATCTGTTTTTGGTTGCAAAGACATTTTTCTTCATACCCAAAACTTGTGTTTGTTGTTATGTGCATCCTTGTTTTGGTCTGGACTGTTAGGAGTGGAAGAGGCCTAGAATTGGTTTGATAAACCTAGTGAAGAGAGGAACATCACAAAAAAATAAAGAGGGGTTGGATAATCTTCTATGCACACCTAGGAGAACACTAGAAGGGAAGGTATGACCTGAGGGACTGTGTAGCAGTGAAGGGAATACTTCCTTGTGTTGGGTGTGTAGGTATTGTGGATACCAAGCTAGATAGATCCTCTAGAGGTGTCCATAGCTCTATGGTTGAGCTCACTAGCTTAGCAATTCTTCCTTTCCACCTCCTTAGCATCCTGATAAACTCAATTGTAGATTGGCGTGGTGGAACCTTGGTGTGTATTTGGCTATGTGTGAGCCTGTTGTTCGCTTATTCCTTGTGGAAATCATGCCCAAATTGGGGGTTTAATTTGTGCTGAGAGATTGATGAGCACAACTTGCCTATGTATGGGTGGGACGTTGCAGCGACATAGCTAGTTGCGGAGCAGCTCAATTTCAAGATAAGTGCTCTCTTGTATTTAATTTCTGCAATGTATTTGTTTATGAACATATTGAATGTATTGAATGATGTTTTCTTATGTTTTATATTATTTCATTACACATCTACATATATATTTTACTTTCAATGCATTATTGATTATGTTCATGGGGCTAGATGCCCAGTTATGGAAGCGCAATGGTTGCGTTGTCTCCTAACGGCGAGAGGGGAGGGGGTGTGACAGATACAAGAATTTGAAAGCGATGCTAAAAAAGGAAACAATCAAATTGTTGTAGATTAGAAAGGAAGTAGACATTTAGATGTATCAAACATACTTTGGAAGATGTATAGCTAGACACAAGAAAGAATGAGGTTTGTAACTCTTGTGCAAGAAGGAGTACAACTATAAAATAGTATGTTTCAATAGGAGATAAAATTGAATAAAGAAATATATGATTTGTGTAAACTCCTATTGAAAGTGCATAAAAGAAGAGGATGCAAATAAAATCATCAAGTAGTCAACAACAACAATTAGTTGAATCGGTGAGATTATGTTTTGTTGAAAATGTAACTTTGGAAGATATTATTTTGTATATTATTATTGTATTTTAGTGTAACTCTATTGGAGATGTTTTTCTTTGATTCAAGGATGTTATTATTGTATTTTTTAATGCTAAAATATCGAGGTAAAACCCTCATTGTAAGTCATGGAAATACTCCCCAAAAGAAATGCTATCAAATGTATTTTGAGTCTCCCAAGAGGGAAGTTGGCCCTATTAGGTTAGGAAGTCATCCTAGTTAGGATTTTGGGTCAGTCACATGTAAATTATAAGTAGGGAGACTCCCTCCCTCATTTGGATACACAACACACAAGAAAGTTCACTCATGAGAGAAAAATACAAGTATGATGGTGAAGAAGATGAAGAAGTTGTTTAATACATATTATCTTTGGGTATTCTATCTTGGTTTGACATTGTACTAAATGACATAACTATTCTTAAGAATTTGTGGGGTTTTCTCCTTTATTGTTTCCCAAAGAAAAAACTTTGTGTACTTGTGTATTGTTCTACTTGTTTATATTTCAGTTTAAATATCTAACATCATTGGATTAAATTGCAAACTCTAACATGCTATCAGATCCACCCTGAAAGAAGGAACTTAGTAGCTGCAGAAACTACAACTTACAAGTTCTAACACTTTTCTCCATAATCTTTATGGAAAAGAGAGCTAGGATAACTCACCTCAGGGGGACACATATTTTGCTGGAGAAAGATTTCATTTTGGAGGAGCTTCAATTTTGACCTAATCACTATTGTGGGAAGAAACTAGGACATCATATTTTTTAAGCTTTCGTCCATAGATTTGGAAAATGGTATCAATAGATAAATCACCTCAAGGAGGCACATCTTTGAATCAAGGAAGAATCTCAAGATTCGAATTTTGGGAAATTAGGGTTTCTCTCTGGAACCCTAGGTCAACTAACTCCAAAATCAACTTGGGCATCTCAAATTAGTAAGATGTATTCCATTTTTATTTCCATTTTAGGTTCTCATATCAAGATGAAGAATCACACAAAGGTTGAGGATAAGCTTGAAGGAGTAGATAACTTCTAAGCATGGAAGTATAGAATCTCTCTTATCCTAGAAGAGAATGACTTCGACAAATATGTCAATGAGGAGCTTCCATAAATAGAGGGAGAAGAGGCAAAGGAAAATCACAAGAAGAAAATGATAAGAGCCAAAGGGATTATTGCAGGCTCCATCAAGGATCACCTCATCCCTCATGTATCATCCTTGAAGAGTCCTAACAAGATGTTTGATCCTTTGAACAAGCTATATGAACGAAATAACACCAACAAGAAGATGAACTTAAGAAATCAACTCAAGAATGTGAATACACAACACTTAGAAACCATTCAGTCTTACCTCACAAGGGTTCCTTCGATCAAGGAAAAACTAGAGACCATTCAAAAAAATGTTGAAGAAGGAGAGATCGTGATGACTACCTTGAATTGTCTCCCAAGATCATGGGACCCATTTATTGAAGGGATATATGACATAAATAATCTAATGAAGTTCAACAGATTGTGGGAGGAATGCACTCAAAAAGAAGCTTGATTAGTATTAGGAGAAGAGAAGATGGGATCAAGTGATGATTAAGCTCTAACATCTTAAACAAAGAAGAATGAAGGAAAGAGGGAGGATCAATATCACAAAAGAACCAAGAAATTACAAAAGAACCATAGGTCATGAAGGGACCATACAAATATTAGATGCTACACATGTTATGAGAAAGGACACTTCTTAAGAGATTGTCCTAGAAACAAAGGATCCTCCAAGGAGAACAAGAAGAATAGGCATCATGCACATACTACAGAAGATTATGAACCTGCAATCAAGAGAACAAGAGAGGATTATTCAAGTGATAAAAAAATATGTTTTGATCTCAGCTCTAAAATGTACCATTACCCATGGGAGCAATGATTGGATTGTGGATAGTGGAGCTTCCAATCATATGACAGGATACAAAGAATTTTTCATCAACCTATCAGAACATGAGTCACCTCACAAGGTGAAACTTGGAGATGACTATCAATATCCCATAAAAGAGAGTGGAGAATCCTCTTACAAGTTTGATTCAGGAAATTCAATGAAGATGAAGGATGTTATCTACATACCAGGTTTGAATAAATATATCCTCTCTATTTCAGCTTTATATGCTAAAGCATTTCTTGTTGCATTTGTTGATGGTCAAGTACTCATGTGGAAAGAGTCTAAAAAATAGATGATGCAACAATAATCAGAGAGTGAGAGGAAGGTCTATACAATTTGAAATAATAACTAGAACAAGCCTTGGTTCACGACTCTATAGAAACAAATGAACTATGGCACCGAAGGATTGCGCATGTACACTATAGGACACTACCAATTGCAAGCAAAGTAGTATAAAGCCTTTGTCAAATCCAAGCAAAACATGAAGGCACCTACAAAAGACGTGTGCAAGGGAAGAATGTAAAGAAACCATTTACAAGCAATGAAATCAAGATGAAAGAAATCTTGGGAATAATCCTCTGAGATGTATGTGTCCCCGTGTCATCCAATTCCTTAAGTGGGTATGCATAATATGTTTCTTTCATATATGATTATTCTCCTAAATCTTGGATCTACTTCTTGAAAGGAAAAGATTAAGTTTTCAACAAGTTCAAATAATTCAAATCTTTGGTAGAGAATCACACCGAAAAGAAGATAAATACCTTATAATCAGACAGAGGTGGTGAATTCACCCTATATGAGTTTAAATACCTATGTAGATAATTTGCGATTAAGAGGGAGATGAGCACTTCCTGCAATCCTCAGCAAACTAGCATTCCAGAAAGGAAGAATAGAACAATAATGGAACAATGCTTCATGACCAAGACTTCCCAATGCACATATGGGCAGAAGCAGCAAGAACAGCAATGTATGTAAAAAACATAACACCTCATAGTGTTTTGAATAACAAGACTCTAGAAGAACCTTTCTTAGGAAATAAACTAGAATTCATCCATCCTTGAATATTTGAATTCCCTATGTACATACATGTCCCCAAATGAAAAAGGACAAAGCTATACAATGACGCATCAAAAGCATACCACATATACTTCCTAGGATTCAAAAATATCAAGATCAGTCGATCTGTTACTTCTAATGAAGACTCAACTTATAAAAAGTTAAGATAATTCCACATTGAATATGTTGAAGAACCTAAAGTTCCTAGACCAAAGATAAAGTTATGGAAGAAATGACTCAAGAAAACCATGAATATCATGACATGATGGAGCCTGAGAAACTTGTAGATCCACCGTGTGAGAAGAATTACTACAAGACAAAACCATCATGGACATGTGAATCTATTCAAGATTCCGAGAGGTATGGTGCTCCAGATGGTACACTTAGAGAAAGTGAAATTCTGAGACCATACTCTAGCTACGTAACCCTATTATGTGGAAAAATTATTTATGAACCTTCCAACTATTAGGAACCTGCTGAAAAGAAGAAGTGGAAGGAAGACATGATCAAAGAGTATCAGCATGAGTGCACAAAGTTGAGGGACATTTTAGATGCAATGGTATGGTGAAGTCAATCACTTAATATCCATAAATTATAAATCATCCCAAGCAATCCCAAGCATGCCAAGCCTAGTCCCAAGACTGCCAACATGCTTTCCAATTAGGATAGTTAAACTCAACGTGCATGCGTTGTAGTGAACAAAAAAACACTCCCATTATAGCTAACAAAATTGTGCATGCATTATATAAAACCTGTTTAATGGTTAAAATAGGTCGAGCCCATCATTTTCGCCACAACCACGCATTGGAACTAGTTTGGGCAGAGCAAAATGAGCTAGGGAGAACGCGTTTTGGGTGAGAAAAGGCCAACAAACTCCACCTTGGGATCAATCTCTTCCTTTTGAGGTATTTTATTCAAATCCTCTCATGCTAATTTCCCTATATTCAATCATTTATATGCCCTATTATGAATTTAAACCAATTTTTTTTAATTTATATGCCCATAAAGGAATTTACATGCCCAATGGAAATCAAAACCCCAATTTAATCATAAAAACCAAATCGTTTTGACTATTTCCATATGTATATTCGCAAGCATCCTTGTGAATCCATACCAAAATTCACATGCCCAATGGAAACCAAAACCCCAATTTACTCGTTAAAAAAATCAATTTCACTATTTACAGATGGATATTCACAAGCATCCTTGGGAATCCATACCAAATTCACAAATATGCAATTTTTGTCAAGGATATTGCAAGTTTGCATAAGTAATGTACATGCCCAATGTAAATCAAAACCCCAATGTACTCATTAAAAAAAAAACCAACTTCATTATTTGCATGTGTATATTCACAAGCATCCTTGTGAATCCAAAACAAAATTAACAAATATGTAAAGTTTGTCAAGTATATTAAAAGGTTGCATACAACTAAAAAAATTTCAAGTAGAATTCATATCTTCCCTAAAATACATAAACAAACATGGTAAATCCCTTGCCCCTATCCGAAATATCAAAGTTGGTCATCCAAGAACATCAATAAACACCTTATAGTTTTGATGAAACTTCCTAATCCAAGTGTTAAAATAAGGTATAGAAGCTTCCCGTGCTTAACAAATATTTCCTCTTGATTGAAGGGTACTTTTTGGTTAAGTTCAAGACAACGGAGTTCAACAATAGGCTCTACAAACATCAAGATACATAGGGAGGTTGATATGTTTGATTACATTCCAATCACATTCTATCATGTACATGATAGAATCCAGTGGAAACCTTGCAACCATAAAAGCCACTATACACAATTATGCAAAGTCTCTCATGGGTATATTGAAACAGTGCATACAACTAAAATAACATCAAGTGGAATCCATACATGGCCCAAATTACATATAAACAAAGATATGCTAAATGGACTTTGGAGTCCAAAAAAAAACACGCTATAACAATTAATTCCATATATAACAAAATCCTTGCCTATATTGGGATTTTATTCATCAATAGCACCTTTTTGCCTCTTCTAGGATCTAGTTGTTTCCTCTACCTGCAATCTGGGAGTTGGTTCTGCAAGGGAATTAGTCAACATGTCACAATTTCAATGAAACTTTGTAATCCAAGCCTTAAAATAAGCTAAAGGAGATTCCTAATCAACATATGCAAATAGGACATTTTATGTACACATGCATATGGAAATTGGAATTAATACTTGAATTTACGACATAGATTTAAGATGAAAAAATGTTAAATGTTTATTCTTTACTGTAAAATTCAAGATCAATTTTAAAATTTAAATTATAAATTTATTTTATGTTGTTATTTGTAGTACATTAGTTTTACACTTTTCATTGCTTAGAGATTGTATTATACCATGTGTCAATTTTTCTAATGATATTTTATTTGTATTTATGATTGCAATGGGTACTATGGTCCATAGTGTGGAGATATTTAGAGTTATTGGTCATCTAAGAGAGACTGGTTTTGTTTGGAGGAGTGGAAATGATCTCCACCACTCCTTGTCAGCATCATTTTATGACCATAGTGGATACGATCGCTAGATCGAATGATGCTTTGTATAACATAGAATCCTACAGAGAAACCAAAAGACAAGAATATGTCAATGGTTTGAGCTATAATGATATCAAGAAGCTAAAAATAACAAAAGAACACATATATATATTATTTAGAGTGCTTAGGACAAATGACATTCCTGAGAGTAGCAGGCCACATATTTGAGTGGTGCATCTGTCAACCCATTAGAGAACATTTCATGGACAAACGGTAAATGGTTTTTTATTTTCCCCCGCACAACAACAAGGAAGTATAGTTGTAATTCCTATGGAAACTGTATGTAGAGTTTGTGATGGGAAAACATGTCAACTATTTTGACATGTTGGGATTCCAGGGAATTCGTAGTGGGGTTCCCCAAAACCTACCCCGTGCTAGGAATAGAGATTCCAATAGACATATACCTCCACCCTGTGCCTAGCTACCGAGGTTAGAAATCCTTCCTACGCATGATATGGTCACCCATACACAAGAGGGATTTCACCAGCCTCACTAGCCTGAAAGAGGTCATGCACTAATGGCTAATGTTTCGAAATCTAGAGCTCTCCTCATTGACTCTTGAGCTTTGAATCATATGGTGGCTTGAAAAGATTATTTCACTTCACTTGATTCCAACAACACCATCTCCATTCACATGGGAGATGACTCTCAAATCTCATCAAAAGGAAAAGGTATTGTCCAAGGCTAGATAATGGAAGCTTCAAAAATGTGCTATATGTGCCCTCTTTAGCTTCAAACTTGTTGTCTGTGTATCAAATAGCACACACAGCTTTTCCTAAAAGAGTTACATTCAGCCCCAATGATGTTGAGATCTCAAAGATAGCATCCAGAAAACTCATTGCTGTAGGGAAAGCAAATCACTCTGTTAAGACCTATGGGTTTTCTAGATTTTTTCCTGATTCAAATCTATCCACCCTTCTGAATCATGGGAATGAGGTCATCCAGCTGTGGCATGAAAGGTTTGGACACCTAAACTACAATATTTGCAGCTACTACAAAAGGATTCCATGGTGGAAGACCTTCTAGTAATCAAATCATCAAAAGGGATCTGCAAGGTATGCATAGTCGATAGGCATCCTGAGCATAAGTTTGATCGAGGAAAAGCAAGTAGAGATACATATATTTTGGGGCTAATCCATTATGATATCAATGGTCCAATGCATAAAACCTCCATCAGTGGTTCAATATATGTTCTTACTTTCATAGATGACCTTTCAATATTTACATGGGTCTACTTTCTCAAAAAGAAGTCGGAAGTTCTTGAAAAAATCATAGATTTCAAAGCGTCCATTGAGAATTCTACTAGGATCAAGATCAAATCTATCAGGTTTGATAATGGAGGTGATTACATCAAATTAGAGCTTCTACAAATTTGTGCTGAAAGTGGAATTAATATTCAGCACACCGTTCCCTACACACCTCAACAAAATGGTGTAGAGGAAAGGAAAAACCAAGTACTAAAAGAAATGACAACCTATATGCTTGAGTCTAAGAATTGGGCTGCAAATATTTGGGCTGAAGCCATGAATTTTTCTACCTACATTGATAAGAGTTTTTGTGTCCAATTTCAGAGTTTTTGGGTCCACTGCATGGGTTGGAATTCCACTAGATAAGAGGAAGTATTTGCAACCGTAGAGTGTTGAGTGCATGTTCATTGGGTATCCTAAGGAAGAAAAGGGATACAAACTCTTGAATATCATAAACAAAAATATTCTCAGAGAGAGAACTGTCCTCTTCGAAGAACCTCTCCAATATTTGGAACTAATAGAGGAAGAAGCTGTTGAAATTCCCTCTCCTTCTGCTGAAGTTTCTAGAGATGAAAATGAAAGTGTGAGCTCTGATATTTCATATTTGATGTCTGATATCAATGAGCATGAAATATAAGGTTCTTAATCATATCCTAATGATCCCACTCATCTACCAAAATGGTTCGAAAAGAATCTCTATTATGTCAAGTTAAATGTTGGAAATCCTGCTAATCCAAGGAGAATTCGGTCATATTTTCAAAGAGAATAGTATTGATATTTCTTGCAATGATTATTTTTTGTATGAGAAGTGCTACATGATGATTGGATCTGATCCCAATTCATATTATCATGCTCAAAATGATCCTCGATGGAAAGCTGCAATGGATGAAGAGTTCAACTCTCTCTGAAAAAATGCAACCTGGGAGCTAGCTTCCCTTCCACCTGGGCAGAAACTTGTTTAATGAAAATGGGTCTATCGGAAAAAGGTTTTTTTAGATGGATAAAACTAAAAATATAAATCATGACTGGTATCAAAAGGCTTCTCCAAATTCCAAGGAGCGGACTACACTGATACCTTTGCTTCAGTGGCAAACATGGATTCTATTCAGCTAGTCTTATCCATTTCTGCTTCCAAGCACTGAGAGGTGCACCATATGGATGTAAAATGTTATTTCATTCATGGAGACCTGCAAGAAGAGATCTACATGAATCATACTAAAGGCTACACATCAGATCCATCATTGGTTTGTAAGCTATAGAAATCCTTGTATGGCTTAAAATAGGCCCCAAGATCTTGGTACGCCAAAATGGATTTTTTTCTGCTATCACAGAACTTTGAAATATGTAAGTATAATCCAAATATGTACTTGTAGAAATATGAAGGTAATTTTTTGATTATATTTCTGTATGTTGATGATATTTTACTCACAGGAAGCACCCTTGCTTCAGTTACCTTTATAAAAATTGTTTTACATGAAGCTTTTGAGATGAGTGATGTAGACCTACTGAGGCAGTTTCTCGGGATAGAAATAACTCAATATTTTGATGGGATTATGGTGACACAATCCAAATATACTTCAGACCTATTAATTAAGTTTAATATCGCTGATTTTAAGGCAACACCTTTCCCATTCCTCTCAGGAATCAGTATTGAAGAGAGAAGTACTACTCCACAGGTGGATTCTACTCTATGCCATCAGTTGATCAAAATCCTTTTCTACTTGACACATTCAAGTTCTAAAATTTGTTATGTTGTGAATGATGTATCAAGGTATATGCAACAGCCTCATGAAATTCATTGGAAGGAATCTGAGATGATTCTACTGTACGTGTAGGGTACTAGATACTATGACGTTCACTATGTTGTTGATGATGAACTGGACGATGTAGGATTCACAAATTCTGATTGGGTATGAGATAGCATAGATTAGAAGTCTAATTATTTCTATTTTTTCATGTTTAGGGGTGGGACTATTTGTTGTTCAAGTAAAAAACAGGCTGCCATTTCCCTTTCTTCAATAGAGGCAGAGTACAGGGGAGCGGTGAATGCATGCATACATGCAGTTTGGTTGCAAGGTAATTTTTTCCGAGTTTGATATTGGTAGTACTTCATCAATTATCATTTTTTGTGACAATCAAAGTGCTATACAGATCTTGACAGATCTGGTTTAGATAAATAGAACCAAACACATCGAGATGCACATGCACTACATCAGAGAACTTGTGCATGACAAAACAGTTGGTAGATGCAATATTGCCACACAGATGAGCGAATTGCAGAAATTTTCACCAAGAGCTTCACTTAGAAGAATTTCACTTACCTTCATTCACTTTTGGGGCTGAGTTCCATGGTGAATTCAGATTAATTCTTTAGTGTTCAGTTTGAGGGGGGTTTTCTTCCCACATGATTTTTCCTCTTTTCCTCACTTAGAATTTTTTAGCATTTTAGAGTTATTTTTGGTAAAGGGTGACCTATGGCCTTTGTTGCCGAGGCCCTATATTTTTTTTACTTCTCCACATGATTTTAGATTAAGGGGGGGTGTTGGAGTCATTATCCAACAACACGTTATTATTTGACCTAATTTACCACTTATCCTAAGTTCTTGACTGGAATAGGTGACTATATCATCAACTGGATCATCCTCCTTCAATTAGGGAGCCTACCTAAGTCTTCTTCTTCAATAAGGGAGACTAACTGAGCCTCCTCCTTCAATCAAGGAGAAAATCTGGGTTGATATGCATCACATATGCTCCTCATTCAATTAACTGAAGTTTTTTTCACCTACCTTTTAGTTATACTGGAACTACAAAGGCGCCTTCCTCATCAATGAGCCTATTTTGGGTTAATTTTAGTTAACTGGAGTGATTAAAGTAGCCTCCACCTAGCTTTGGTGACTTAGTTCAATGCATTTAAGTTCATCTCACCTAACTAAAGTTAGATTGGCGTCCTCACCTACTTTTTGGCATGCAGTTGAGTTCTATTCAGTTAGACTCAGTCTAAACTTCCTCTGAGTCAGTTAGAGTCAATTAAGTTTGAGTTAAGTGGTTAACTAATGTGCCGAGTGGTGTTTAATTGACAAGTAATCCACTCTCCTGTAATCAGTTCGAATGAACTCTTTGGGGTTTGAATTGCATTGATCTTTATGCCATTGTATTGCATTGTTTCACTACTTCTATTAATGATAAACAAATATACAGTTGCAACTCCTTATTGCACTATTTTGAATGTCAATTCTGAGTAAAATTGATCCGTGAAATCTATTGTAAGTTTTTGTCTTGCTTCTTAGATTGTTGTGACTCCAATTTTATAACACCAATGCTATCTTTCTAAAAATATTTTCCCCTACCAAAATTGTGAGAATGCCTCCAAAACTATCTTTCCTCTTACATCATCCCAAGACTAAGATCCATGACACCTATAATGTGCAATCATGGATACTTTCGTAACAATTATTTATGTTTTGTTGTGGTTCTTTAGAAGATGTGGAAAATGTAATATAAGTGGTGTTATCATGATATTTATCTATTGGGGTTTGTACTTTAACATCCAACATGGAAGATATTTTCACATTTAAAGATAATGTGAACAATCTATATCCTTAATCAGATTACTCGATTTGATGGTATTGAACAATTATTTTCCTTAATCTTTTTATGATCTTTTCATGTATGAGATTTTAGAAAGTTCCAAAAAGTAAACATATTAGTTCTTAATTTTATTAATGTAGATTATATAATTAAATAATTATATTATTATTACCATTGTTATCATTATCATCACGTAACAATAATTATCATCAACGTCATTAGTACAATCAATATTGTTATTTCCATTTTCAATTACTCAAAAAGCATTTGTTCCTATCTAATATCCCTTCTCCCTCTTTTCCTTCATCATTTTCTTGGCATTATCATCATGAATTATGAGTACATTCATCATTACCAAATCATAAGTTGTAATTATCTCATCCTGATCATTGGGTGAATCCATGAAGACAATTAAGGCTTTTGGGTACAAGATAGAGTGAAAAATTGCATTTAAGTCTTAGATTGAGCTAGTAATAGAGTGATGGAGCACTTAAATGGCGTTGGATTGAACATTCTTAATGGAAGTGGCAAACACTAGACTAGGTGAGCTTTGGATCTAGGTATAAAGCTCATTCGAATTAGTTTTTAATAGTTTTTTTAAGAAAAACTACAAATTATATTATTTCTACTTAGAAAAAACAAACACAATATAATTTTGTTTGCCCATTTTGAAAAACCAAGCAATATTTAATATATTGGTGAAATTCATGATTACATTTATTAAAACCATGAACTCAAAATCCACTAACTTATTTGCAAAACCATTTGTTGGAAATCAAAACCATGTGTATAGGTGGATGCGGACCCAGGAAAGTGTGCAAGAGATCCATACTCGTGGAGCCTAAACAATTGGTGATTTTGACTTTCTCCACTAAACAATTGGTGATTGTAACTTTCTCTACTCTTAAATATATAATATTTGTTGGCAAAAGTGATAATTAGACTACTATAATAGTAAATGCCTTACATCACAACTCCAAAACATGAACCAAGCCACCACAAAAAGCATATAATAATATAACAACATTCTAAATGGCACTTGTAACTCTAACTAATGCTCCAATAATAGGATTGTGGACTCATGGTAACTTTCACCATGCAAAATAATAAAATACCGAGGATTTTCCTAGACATAAATGTACTTATATTTTAACCCAATATATAGCTCTAAGGTTTGTTTAAATTGATAAATTCCAATCATCTTAAAACTTATAGAGAGTGAAACCCTTTAATCACATTAGTCTTAGGTGGTGGATTCTTCAATGAATTGTTTATTTCAAATTTTAGATTTCATACACTTTTTTAGTTTTAGACAAGTATTAATTGCTAACTTGAACATTAATATTTCTAAAAAAAATACTCTTAAAAAGACAATACAATTTCCTATAAATTTCTTTTTAATTACACATCAAAATTACATGTTATGTAATTACATCATTGTTTGATCATATAATAATATCATTCTCATCATCATGGCCATTGTAATTGCTTATAACGATATCCTTGTCATTTATCAACATCCCCATCTTCATAATTAATATTTATCATCATCATTACCCACATATGGCACATAATTTAAGTAGCATAAATATAGAGTACCATGTTTTATAAGAAATTAAAATTTTTAATTAAGATAAAATTTCTTACTTAATATAAATAAATAAAATATTTTTTGTTTTACAAATTTTTTTATTAGTATGATACTAAATTAAGTACAATTAGAATTGGATTAAGTACAATTAGTAAATTAGTTATTGTAATTATAATTGTGTTACAAATTTCAAATTGTAATTCATTGTAACATTGTGATCAGTTATCCCCCCAAATGCGGTGCCAGGGACGCTTCAAGATGTCCCTGGGCATGTTGTGCATTACCCTAAGGGCATGTGTTTCCTTGCTAGATATGCCCTCCTACACACTAATCATAATGTGCATGCACCAATGGTTTAACAAGGGTATGAAGACTTCGATGGCGATCAGTGTGGTCGATGCAGTGGTTTCAAGGACAATAGTTATTATTTTAGAAAGTATGGATGGAGGTAATAGCTTCATGTAACAATTTGGCATTCATCCTCACGGTATGATGATGGATATTTCAAGTCATATTGGTTTAGCATTCATGGCAATGGATCCTAATGGTCTCGCTAGTCATGGGATACTCTTTAGGAAAATTCTATATCCCCTGTAGTTTTATTGACATGTCTATGGGATCTTGCTCTTTCTGGGTCAAGATTTTCTCGTTAGTGACGGGTTCCTCATGGCTTTCCAGGATCTTCCAATTTGATCACTCATCCTCATTATATTTTATTTCTAAAGGTTGATGCTCTTGTCTATTTATGTCATAGCTTTTAGCTATGGGAGGGTCTGGACACAGACTAATCTTTTGGTAGTGCCTTGGGTTTGTGCTCCTCGAAAATCCAACCACTTTATTCTATGCTATTAAGAGGATAAGTGCTTATCTCTACAAGTATATTCTTTTCGTGTTATATTTCTATGGTGGGAGTTCACACTTCACCCCTCCTTCCTCCACATCCATCTACAACCAAGGGTAGCCATTTTCATGGTGAGTCAGGGTCGAAGTAAGGGTTTTCAATAAGGCTCTTGCAGTCATGCCCGTAAATCCCAGAAGGAGGCCAAGGATGCTAACGCCTTGTACCTCCGCCAAACTCCAACCCACGTCAAAAGGGAATTTAACAATGTTGAAGACGGGCTCAATCTAGAGAAAGAACGTTTTATACTAGAGGAGAAAGAGCAAGAGATGACTCCATAGGTTAAGGATATAGGAACATCTCATTCGTAGGATACTATTTATACTACAAAATTGTTTCTCTTTACTCGACGATTAAATCAATACTTAGCAAGATTCTTTTGGACACCTATGAGGAAAGGAATGAGCTACTCATACAAATAGATGATCCCCAAGAGCATCACAAAAAAAATGAACCAAAAGCATATATGTAACATAGGTTGTTCTAGTTTGAATTTCTGATGATGAAATTAGCCCTTAAACATCTTACTTTTAAAAGGGAACAGTACCTCTTGTTTGTCTTGGAGCAGGTTTCTTTAACGTTCAAGTACTTCTCCATTTTTTGTTGGGGACATTAAGTGAGGCCACTCCATAGCCACTTGGGGATTAAGACCTTCTGCTGCTAGCGTAAACAACTCCCAACCACTTAAGCTAACCCATTAAGCTTAATATAAATATTCAACTTAAAAACGACATTATAATGATTTATAAGTATTTATCACACTTCAATAGTTCACATTGTTATCATCATTACAATCAATATCATTATTATAAGTGAGTAAAAAATCATTCATCATCATTACTATCATCATAACATATATCACATCGGCATTGTGGTTATATTATCATTGTTATCATTATCATCATGTAACAATAATTATCATCAACGTCATTAGTACAATCAATATTGTTATTTCCATTGTAAATTACTCAAAAAGCATTTGTTCTTATCTAATATCCCTTCTCCCTCTTTTCCTTCATCATTTCCTTCATCATTTTCTTGGCATTATCATCATGAATTATGAGTACATTCATCATTACCAAAGCATAAGTTGTCATTATCTCATCCTCGTCCTTGGGTGAATCCATGAAGACAATTAAGGCTTTTGGGTACAAGATAGAGTGAAAATTTGCATTTAAGTCTTAGATTGAGCTAGTAATAGAGTGATGGAGCACTTAAATGGCTTTGGATTGAACATTCTTGATGGAAGTGGTAAACGCTAGACTAGGTGAGCTTTGGATCTAGATATAAAGCTCATTTGAATTAGTTTTTAATAGTTTTTTAAGAAAAAACTACAAATTATATTATTTCTACTTAGAAAAAACAAACACAATATAATTTTGTTTGCCCATTTTGAAAAACCAAGCAATAAATATATTGGTGAAATTCATGATTACATTTATTAAAACCATGAACCCAAAATCCACTAACTTATTTGCAAAACCATTTGTTGGAAATCAAACCATGTGTATAGGTGGATGTAAACCTAGGAAAGTGTGCAAGAGATCCATACTCGTGGAGCCTAAACAATTGGTGATTTTGACTTTCTCCACTAAACAATTGGTGATTTTAACTTTCTCTACTCTTAGATATATAATATTTGGTGGTAAAATTGATAATTAGACTACTATAATAGTAAATACCTTACATCACAACTCCAAAACACGAACCAAGCCACCACAAAAAGTATATAATAATATAACAACATTCTAAATGGCACTTGTAGCTCTAACTAATGCTCCAATAGGATTGTGGACTCATGGTAACTTTCACCATGCAAAATAATAAAATACCAAAGATTTTCCTAGACATAAATATACTTATATTTTAACCCAATATATAGCTCTAAGGTTTAAATTGATAAATTCCAATCATCTTAAAACTTATAGAGAGTGAAACCCTTTAATTGCATTAGTTTTAGGTAGTGGATTCTTCAATAAATCGTCTATTTCAAATTTTAGATTTCATAAACTTTTTTAGTTTTAGACAAGTATTAAATGCTAATTTGAACATTAACATTTAAAAAAAATACTCTTAAAAGACAATACAATTTACTCATTACATCAAAATTAACATACTCTTAACTACACATCAAAATTACATGTTATGTAATTACATCATTGTTTGATCATATAATAATATCATTCTCATCATCATGGCCATTGTAATTGCGTATAACGATATCCTTGTCATTTATCAACATCCCCGTCTTCATAATTAATATTTATCATCATCATTACCCACATATGGCACATAATTTAAGTAGCATAAATATAGAGTACCATGTCTTATAAGAAATTGAAAATTTTAATTAAGATAAAATTTCTTACTTAATATAAATAAAAAAATTATTTTTTGTTTTAATTTTTTTTATTAGTACCATATTAAATTAAGTACAATTAGAGTTGGATTAAGTACAATTAGTATATTAGTTATTGTAATTATAATCGTGTTACAAATATCAAATTGTATTTTATTGTAACATTGTGATCATTTATCCCCCAAATGCAGTGCCAGGGAGGCTTCAAGATGTCCCTGGGCATGTTGTGCATTACCCTAAGGGCATGTGTTTCCTTGCTAGATATGCCCTCCTACACACTCATCATAATGTGCATGCACCAATGGTTTAACAAGGGTCTGAAGACTTCGATGGTGATCAGTTCGGTCAATGACTGGTTTTAAGCATGATAGTTATGATTTTAGAAAGTATGGATGGAGGTAATAGCTTCGTGTAACAATTTGGGATTTGTTCTCACGGTATGATGATGGATATTTCAAGTCATATTGGTTTATCATTCATGGCAATGGATCCTAATGGTTTCACTAGTCATGGGATACTCTTCAAGAAAATTATATATCCCCTGTAGTTTTATTGACATGTCTATGGGATCTTGCTCTCGCTGGGTCAAGCTTTTCTCGTTAATGTTGAGTTCCTCATGGCTTTCTAGGATCTTCCAGTTTGATCACTCATCCTCATTATATGTTATTTCTCAAGGTTGATGCTCTTGTCTATTTATGTCATAACTTTGAGCTATGGGAGGGTCTGGACATAGACTAATCTTTTGGTAGTGCTTTGGGTTTGTGCTCCTCGAAAATCCAATCACTTTATTCTATGCTATTAAGGGGATAAGTGCTTATCTCTACAAGGATAAATTGTTTTCTTGTTATATTTCTATGGTGGGAGTTCACGCTTCACCCCTCCCTCCACATCCATCTACAACCGAGGGTATCCATTTTCATGGTGAGTCGGGGTCGAAGTAAGGGTTTTCAATAAGGCTCTTGCAGTCATGCTCGTAAATCCCAGAAGGAGGCCAAGGATGCTAAGGCCTTGTACCTCTGCCAAACTCCAACCCACATCAAAAGGGAATTTGACAATGTTGAATACATGCTCAATCTAGAGAAAGAACGTTTATACTAGAGGAGAAAGAGCAAGAGATGACTCCACAGGTTAAGGATATAGGAACATCTCATTCCTAGGATACTATTTATACTACAAAATTGTTTCTCTTTACTCGACGATTAAATCAATACTTAGAGAGATTCTTTTGGACACCTAGGAGGAAAGGAATGAGCTACTCATACAAATAGATGATCCCCAAGAGCATCACAAAAAAATGAACCAAAAGTATATATGTAACATAGGTTGTTCTAGTTTGAATTTCTGATGATGAAATTATCCCTTTAACATCTTGCTTTTAAAAGGGAACACTACCTCTTGTTTGTCTTGGACCATGTTTCTTTAACGTTCAAGTACTTCTCCATTTTTTGTTGGGGACATTAAGTGAGGCCACTCCATAGCCACTTGGGGATTAAGACCTTGTGCTAGTGTAAACAAATCCCAACCACTTAAGCTAACCCATTAAGCTTAATATAAATATTCAACTTAAAAACAGCATTATAATAATTTATAAGCAATAATTCACATTGTTTATAAAAAATGTTTTTAATTTCACATTGTTTATAAAATAGTTTTTAATTGATTATGGTGAATTGAAACTAACCCTTTGAATATTTAATGACTCATATCTTATCATGCGAGATTTAATTATTAGATTCTTGATATATACAATTCAAGTCAAATGTGCATTGTTTGGAGCTTTTTAAGACTGCGGGGAAGGTTGCTTCTTTGGACGCCAAGGAATCATTCCCGTTCGCTTGCGGTCATGTGCTGTTTTAAGCATTTTTAACAAACATATACGTTCGGTTCATCCAACTGATCGACAGCGAAATCAACAATTGACTTAGGATGGACGGAACGTACATATTTTTTAAGCTCATGCGTTTTAAGAGGGAATAACGCTGTTAAGAATTTGCTGTCGTCCACGTTGATATTTAATAACAAAAGAGTGTAGAATCGTTTGAAGAGAGCAACCCAGTAGAATATTGTTATTTTTCTCTTGAGCACCAAGAATCGATCCCGTCACCCGCCAAGCCTTATAGGTCGAAGACGCTATAAAACACAAGAAGCTACTGAAAACATTGTATAGTTCGAATGCAAACCTGTCGGATTCGAATTGTTCGAATGCAAATGGAAGCACGGCGGGGATTTGAGTTGGGCTTCTGTGTAGTCGTTTTGAAAGTTTTGGTGATTTCATTCTGGGCATGTGGTACAGTACAAGCCCAATCGATGAAGCCGGGGAAATGGAAGATTCTTGTCCAGAACGGTGGAGTGTCTGCCATGCACATGACTGTTACTCGACTGAACACGGTCGTTATGTTCGACAGGACCAACTTCGGTCCTTCGCAGTTGATGCTCCCCAATGGTCGATGCCGCGACAATCCGCAGGATCAGGCTCTCACTCACGACTGTTGGGCGCATTCTATTGAATACACCGTCACCACCAATACCGTCAGGGCGCTGGAGATTTTCACCGATACATGGTGTTCATCCGGTGCCTTCACCGCCAACGGGACCCTTGTCCAGACAGGAGGTTGGCAGGACGGGGCTCGAAGAATCCGCTACTTCGTTCCTTGTTTGAATGGCACTTGCGATTGGGACGAATCGCAGGCTCCCAATCTCGCCGACAACAGATGGTACTCGTCCAACCAGATTCTTCCCGACAATCGCATCATCGTCGTGGGGGGCACCGGCGATTTCACCTACGAATTCGTTCCAAAAGCCCCCGGCGAGGGAACGTTCAGCCTGCCTTTTCTGTCTCATACACGAACCAGCTCGAGTGTCGAGAACAATCTGTACCCATTTCTTCACCTGTGCTCAGACGGGAATCTGTTTATCTTCGCCAACAGGGACTCCATTCTTCTGGACTACAAGAACAACGTCGTGGTGAAGACTTATCCTACAATACCTGGGGACGGCCCTAGAAACTACCCTTCTACAGGGTCTTCGGTCATGCTTCCTCTCTCCGCCTCCGATGGCTTTCAGAAGGTCGAAGTCCTAATCTGTGGAGGGTGCCCCGACAACGGTTTCGCTTCAGCAAAAGCGGGTACCTTCATTGACGCCCTTGACACCTGCGGCAGAATGGTGATAACTGACCCCAATCCTGTGTGGGTCATGGAGAACATGACTGGGCCTAGGACCATGGGCGACATGCTCCTCCTCCCGACTGGAGAAGTAATCATAATCAACGGTGCCCAGAAAGGCGTCGCCGGGTGGGACATGGCCACAACACCCGTCTTCTCCCCTTTGCTTTACCGACCCAATGCCCCTCTAGGCGCCCGTTTCTTGAACCTAGCAAATTCCACCATTGCTAGAATGTACCATTCCACGGCAAGTTTACTGGCCGACGGAAAAGTTTTCGTCGGCGGATCCAACCCCCACTTCGGCTACGTCTTCAGCGGAACGGCCTTCCCGACAGAGCTGAGGCTGGAGAGCTACAGCCCTTATTATCTCGATTCTTCTTTTAACAACATCCGCCCTAAGATTACTTCCGTTCCTCGCGTTTCGCTCAGATATGGCGCCACTTTCACGTTGCGTTTCTCGCTGGTTGCTGCTAATCTGACCTCCGCGAGCGTTGTTCAAGTGAACGTCTACTCTCCGTCGTTCACTACACACAGTCATTCCATGAACCAGAGATTGCTCAGTCTCGCAACTTCAACACCCGCTCTCGTTCCCAGCTCCGCCAACGTTTACTCAGTGTCGGTCACGGCACCTCCGAATGGCGTGGCTGCACCGCCTGGATACTATATGCTGTTTGTTGTCAACGCCGGCATTCCTAGCTCCGGGAAATGGGTTCAATTTCAAGCTTAATCTTCTTGTTCCTTCTATTGTATATACTCATCTTCGACGCAGCTTCCATCTTTGAAACCATGTTCTGTCACTACAGCTTCAAGAACACCCAAAGCACCGTTCAAATCGCTTTCAACAGCCTGAATCTCGATTCGAGCCACAGTGAATTTGATAAGTCAAGCTTGGACAACACTGGATAACAGTGGTTAACAAAATTGGCACAGCCATAGTTAATTGATAAGTTATAAAGCTTCGCCAACCATGTATAACAGGTGTTAATAAGATTGGCTCTCCCCTATTTAATCTGCTAAGATCGTTGATTGTTATTAATTTAATCTGAACGACAACCATGTAACACTGCATTGATTCTTTGATCTTTACGCGGAATTCCGCAGAATAATTGTTTTTAATGTGAATTTGGAAATGGGCAGATGATCATGGCCCGAATATATTTCGTCTTAAGCACTATGTGCAGCGTTCATAATTATGTATTAAATTCAATGTAACTTTTTAGACTGTGTTACTGTTTTCTCCTCCGCCAAATTAAGAGTTTCCGTATTACTACTAAGGAAATTTTCTGTCACCGTATTCCGAGTAGATTTCAAAGGAGGTTGTCCGTTATATCTTTTATTATGTCTTTATATAATGGGAGCTTGTACATGTTTTCTGGAGGTACCCATCCTTTAAACAAGGTTTCCAATATCAGGAGATTCAGCATTGAGTGTCTAATCGCTCTCATGGGAATGAATATGGAATGGACACAAATACAATGAATACTACAGCAAAAATGAGTTGACTTGAGTAAATCGGAGAAAGCTGTGAAAGGACCAAGGAAATTTGACTTGAGTAAATTGGAGAAAGCGGTGAAAGGACCAAGGAAATCCGGGGATAATATGACAGTGGTCTATGGGACTCAAACAAATAAATTAATTAGTTTATTTTAAAATTGTATTTTTATGTTTAAAGAACATAAAGAGAAGCGTCTCAAGTTTATTATAAATTTGACATGTTAAAAGGCTAGAAAAGTCAGCATTGCAACAAATATTATGAAACTGAGATCTAATGTGAGTGTATTCAGGGAATCTAAGAGGAGGCGATTTTCATCTTCAATGTTATTATTCTCACACAGATAGCAGATCCTTTACTTTTGATCTTACTCTAGTCTAGGTTGATGACTTCCTTATAATATCTTAATTTTATTTTAGCGTATAAATCTTTCTTTTATAATATCTTATTAACTAACCTACTTCAAGTAATTTAATGTAGCAGTAAAAACATGTTAAATCTTAAAAAGCTTAAAATCCAACTAAAAGTGTGAGCTGCAGCTGTAATAAATAGAGTGGAGCACCCGGGTTATTGTTCAATCTACCTTACATTCATAGATGTATATATTTTAGAACTTTAAATAACTTATTCTCACTTATAATCTATAAGTTAAATAGTTATACTCTATATTTATAAAATATATATTAATAAATCTCAACCCATTTTTTACAAGTCCTAATTATTAGCCAAATCTAAATTCTCTAAGATTTTCAAAGAATGTCCTACATTCATTTTGAAACAATATTCCATACTCAAATTTAGATTTTTGTGTCCAAATTCTAGCTGGGATAAATGGAATCGTAAATATAAGTAGTTGGAATTATTTAATCTAGGTTTTCACATTATTTAAAGTGCTGAATTTATTTTTTTAAATAAAAATATATAGAGATCGAAATTGACAATTTAAAACATATTATAACGAAATTCCAAAGAATTACACTAAATGATTAAAAATACATAAAACCCTTGAACATTAGTTCTTTTATGAGACGGACAGTGGTATTTATTCTTTGGGATTTGAAGTTTGAATGCAGATGACTTCAAAATTATATAAATTATTAAAGCCACTTTTTGTTGAATACAGGTTGTCCGTCAACCAAGTTACGCTTCTCATACATTTCCATAAACCGTATTCTAAAATTTAGATTATTTTTATTTGAATTCGAAAATTTGATGAAAATCGTTGAACATACCGCTGTCAAATTTATAGATTTTAGATTCATTAGTCTTTTTTTTAATTATGCTGAATTCATTTCTCTCTTTGAAAAACAGATTAGAACACTGCTTATTTCAGATTTTAGAAATACATTTTAGTCGGTTATAAATACTTATTCTAGATGTATTAGATGCAGATTTTAGAAATACATTTTAGTCGGTTATAAATACTTATTCTAGATGTATTAGATGTTTAGTTCGTAGATAGTTGTTTTGTTTAGTTGTCTTAGTTATCAATAGTAAATGGTCCAACTTATACTATTTATATTGGAGACAGTAAAAAAACAGTCAAAAAGCTTCAGGTGGTTGTGATAACTTTTTAAGAACAACCACATTATTTTTATTAATATGTATGAATAAGTTGATAGACGTAAATGTACTAAGCCTGACACATTAATAAAAATATTGTGATTGTTGCTAGTAACCAATGAGCACCTAAACATATCCACAAAGTATTAGTACAAATAATGACATTTAAAAAATTATAATAATATGATATTTATTCAAACAATAATGTGACTTAATAAAACAATGTTAATGAAGTGATATGTGCAAAGTTTGTAGAAATAATATTATTTAAATAATTATAATATAATTAATAATTAATTCAAGGTAGATATTAATGTGTCACATATAATTATATTATATTTATATTTTAATACATACTTGTGTACAAATTTTTAACTTACCTAATATGCATAGACATTTTTTTGTCCACTATACAATATAGGGGTGAAAAGAATAGTTAATTAACTTTACAATTAAATTGAAAATAGATTATTTGTATATATATATAAACTTGGAAATAGTATAGAACATTTAAACATGATACCACCATATATTTATCATTTATTAATATCATGGTTAATTATTCATTCACATATTATTCATTGTCACAATGTGGCATAACCCTTAACCAATGGTGTACTTTGATTGGTTAAAGTTAACCATGGTTGACTTTAGATTGACCATAGTCAACCATCATTGACTTTAGCGAGTAAGGTTTGACTTTAATTTGACTATAGTTAACCATCGTACACGTTAGTGAACCACGTGGCCATATTTCACAATGTGACATGAAATTTCTTGAACATCAAATGGCACATTATTAATGTGTAACATATTGGTCATTGTCGTAATGCAGGATAACCCTTAACCAATGTCACAATGTGACATAACATTTAATGAACATCACAACGCAATCTAACCCTTTTAAAACATCACAATGCGACATAACCCTTTATGAACGTCAAATGTCACATTATTAATGTGATCTTTTGTTGTCTCGCCATATACTAGACACTGTAACGAACCAAGGTGTACTTTGGTCAACCATGCTTGACTTTAGTTTGGTCAATGTCAAACATGGTTGACTTTTGAAAGATAGTATTTACTTTAATTAATTATAGTTAACTTTGGTTAACCAAGTTTGACTTTAGTTTAACCATAATTAACCATGGTTGACTTTAGTTAAACATGTGGCCATACTTCACAATACGACATGAAATTTCCTTAACATCAAATGTCACATTATTAATGTGTCACATCTAACCATGGTTGAATTTAATTTGACCATAGTTATCCATGGTCAACTTTAGTGAACCATGTCGCCATAATTCACAATGTGACTTAAAATTTTCTTAACATCGAATGTCATATGATTAATGTGTCACATATCGGGTATTGTTACAATGCGGCATAACCCTTAAACATTGTCGCAATGTGACATAACACTCAATGAATGTCACAATGCAATGTAACTCTTGATAAACATCACAAAGAGACATAACCCTTTATGAATGCCACATGTCACATTATTAATGTGTTTCATATTTGGTTGTGTCGACATATGTCGGATATTGTAGGGAACCATGGTTGAAAATTCAACCATGCTCGACTTTAGTTTGACCATAGTCAACCATCATTGAACTTAGCGAGTAAGGTTTGAATTTACTTTGACTATAGTTAACCATGGTACACTTTAGTGAACCACATGGCCATATTTCACAATGTGACATGAAATCTCCTAAACATCAAATGGCACATTACTAATGTGTTACATACTGGGCATTATCATAATGCAGAATAACCCTTAACCAATGTCGCAATGTGACACATGACATTTAATGAACATCACAATGCAATCTAACCCTTTTAAAACATCACAATGCGACATAAACCTTTATGAACGCCAAATGCCACATTATTAATGTGATCTTTTGGTGTCTCGGCATATACTCAACACTGTAACGAACCAAGGTGTACTTTGGTCAACCATGCTTGACTTTAGTTTGCTCAAAGTCAAACATGGTTGACTTTTGAAAGATAGTATTTACTTTAATTAATTGTAGTTAACGTTAGTTAACCAAGTTTGACTTTATTTTAACCATACATAACCATGGTTGAGTGTAGTGAAACACGTGGTCATACTTCACAATGCGACATGAAATTTCCTTAACATCAAATGTCATATTATTAATGTGTCACATCTAACCATGCTTGACTTTAATTTGAGTTATCCATGGTCAACTTTAATGAACCACGTGACCATAATTCACAATGTTACTTAAAATTTTCTTAACATCGAATGTCACATGATTAATGTGTCCATTAGAGGAAATTTCAACTCAAAATGGGCCTTTTAACACTAATTCAAATTCCATGTCATCATGTGTTAGCCAATGAAATTGCTTTAAATTTGAAATACCGTATAGGTATTAAACAATTTTTTAATATAAATTCGAGGATAGGTATCATAAAAAAACTACTTTTTTTGTTTGTATTTTCGACATATCTCCTTGTGGTTTTACTCAAATTTCGATCAGGAGAGCTCTTTGGATGAGAAATTAAATTTCGCATCCAACAAGTACCCACAAGGCATCGTTTTGAAGAACCCCACTACCCCAAACACAAGAAATACCTGAAAAAACGTGATAATGATGAATATGCGTCCAACAAGTACCCACTCGACATCGTTTTAACGAACCCCGCTACCCCAAACACAAGAAATACCTGAAAAAACATGATCATGTTTTTTCAGGTATTTCTTGTGTTTGGGGTAGCAGGGTCCGTTAAAATGATTTTTCAAGTATTTCTTGTGTTTGGGGTAGCGGGGTCCGTTAAAACGATGTCGAGTGGGTACTTGTTCATGTTTTTCAGGTATTTCTTGTGTTTGGGGTAGCGGGGTCCGTCAAAACGATGTCGAGTGGGTACTTGTTGGATGCGAAATTTAATTTTGCATCCAGGGATATCTCCTGATCGAAATTTGAGTAAAACCACAGGAAGATATGTCGAAAATACAAACAAAAAAATAGTTTTTTTCTTTTCTTCCTCTAAAATTAATAAATATTATTTTATTATTTTATTATTTTTCTTAGGAGGCCCATTTTGAGTTGAAATTTCCTCTAATGACATATTGGGCATTGTTACAATGTGGCATAACCCTTAAACAATGTCACAATGTGACATAACACTCAATGAATGTCACAATGCATCGTAACCCTTGATAAACATCACAATGCGGCATAACCCTTTATGAATGCCAAATGTCACATTATTATTGTGTCACCTCTTTAGTTGTGTCAACATATACTAGACATTATAATGAACCATGGTGTACATTGATTGGTTCAAGTCAACCATGGTTTAGTTTCACAAGTAAGGCTTGACTTTAATTAGTTGTAGTTGACTTTGGTTAACCATGTTTGACTTTAGTTGACCATAGTTAACCATGGTTGAATTTAGTGAAACACGTGTCCATACTTCACAATGCGACAATAAATTTCCTTATCATCAAATGTCACATTACTAATGTTTCACATTTTGGGCATTGTCATAAAATAGCATAATCGTTGACTAATGTTGCAAAGTAGGATGGCCCTTTAATGAACATCGTAATGAAACATAATTCTTGATAAATGCCACTTTGCAACGTAACCCTTAGTAATCAATCAATGTCGTATTATTAATGTGTCACATATCTGGTTATGTCAACATATGTCAAACATTCTAGAGAACCATGGCTAACTTTGGTCAACTATGCTTGACTTTAGTTTGACCAAACTCAAGCATGGTTGACTTTAGTGACTAAGGTTTGACTTTAGTGTAAACATAGTTTATAATTGTACACTTTAGTGAACCACGTGGCCAAACTTCAAAATGCAACATGAAATTTCTTGAATATCGAATATCACATATTGGGCATTGTCGCTATGCAAAATAATCCCGGGCACAGCTAGGGAAATTCCAAACCTCTGAGGACTCCTAGATTTAATCCATTTGAGTTACTTAAACCAACTCAGAATTAGGTGTTTTAGTGGTGTACAGTGATCAGCCCTTGATAACTTCAGTAGCCAAAATATCCTTCACCATTTTTCCCCTTGGGCTGGCTTTAGCAAAAGGAAAAAAATCAACCTAGTACATCTTTGAAAGGGTCATTCTACACCGTTTGAGAAACCAAAACACCAAACGCAAGTTACAGTCATTCAGACAGAGCATGATTGGTTTTCCAGGAACTAAGTCGACTTATGAGGTCCAGGGGGGTGGAAACAACGTAGTTGCAAATACTACCAGTAATAATATTCCAAAAAAAAAATCCTAAACAGAAGAGCACATCCCAACAGAAACCCTACTTTTCTTCAAACATGACATGGTCTCGCTTGATAGTAAACTCTAACTTTTTAATATTAAAAATATAAGCTTTGAGTTGCAGAGGGATTTGATCCTCCCAAGGACCAATTTCTGCGAAGACTACAGAGGGTAAGGAACATACAAATTTAATATCTCTATGGTCAAGATCATCAGATCAACGGTCGAGAATAAATTTCACTGAAAGAAAATAACACATGGGATAAGCGCCGAGAGCCATAAGTGGTCATGGATAAAACACTTTTAAGATCAACGGCAGAGATATGTCTTGGAGAATATCAATGGCCGTGGGTTATTTCGCTGCTTCAACTAGCACAGATTAAATAAATCCTGGTGTGCACGAAATTCTTATAAAATCCACCTTAAGGTTTTTTTGGGTCCACCATTGATCTAGATCCAATGGTCCACGAGGATTTCGCAGCCTCAACTAGCAGGGAAGTTAACAACGAATATGTGCGTGAAAAAATAATAAAAACCCGCTCAAAGCAGACTTGGATTTCGCCCTTTATTGAGTGTTAGAGAGACCTTAGTCTAGGTTGGTTGATTTTAGCGGTCCCGCTAAGGTTAGGTCTGACTAAATTACGTATCTAACTATCTAAAGACTGAAATACAAGGACCTGGCATCACAGGAATAGTACGGTGTTAAACCAAAGTATTACGGAAACTAAGAGAAAACAAAGAATGCTTATATGATCATACACACCTGTCTAACAACGGTACTTTTATCAGCAAACCTAAAGTTTTCTCTTGTCAATCCGCAACATTGAAGCACACAATTATACGCCTACAGACAAGCCCTAGGCTCATCAGTCACAGGAAATCATGCAATAACGTGGTGATTCTTTACAAGCACTAATATACCTTCTAGTTTCCATTTACCCCAACAAGGCGCCATCATCCAAAAACAGAGTATGAAAGCACTAGTTCATGAGCATTACAACAACATGGAAAAACACACATTCACAACAATAAATCTAAGTTGTTATGTCCTCTGTTCATTAAAACACATTTTTAACATAATTAAACATACCCTGAGCTTAATAGGTTTGCAGAAACAATACTTAGTAATAGAACCTATTGTAAAACGAGCCGCAATGAAAAGGGAACAACCACGTTCCACCCAACCATAGATTAGGCACATATCGCTCCTTCCTCAATCACCCCCGAGCTAACTATGCATGCCAAGAGTAGAGACAGACAAACTAAGCCTAGTTCTCCAAAGAGAAAATCGCTTGCCTAACATAGAGTGCACAAATAGAAAGAATTCCTTGTTTTAGCATACTCAGCGGCGTCCAACCTCCTAGCATATGCTTCCTTATTTATCCTCCTTTGTTTTTCCTAGGTATTTTTGCATCTAACAGCCAATCCCCCCTAGGAATTTCTACTCCACTACAACTTTGATTCCACAGGGTGGGTTTAGCACCATACTGGCATTCCCACGACTGGTGTAACACTTTAGAGAGTGGCCCTTCATGTTCCCTGCTATCGCATGCATAGTTTCCTCATTCAACATGGTTGTCCCTATCATTCAGATTTAATTATAGGAATAATGTTTTCAGTTACATTTTTCCTCCAAGAACCGATTGGCATATTCTGGATCCGCCAATTACATTCAAAAATAAAATAGTCTTTCAAAATATTACAAATAAAATTTATCAATTGGGGGATATTACAATTAAACTTGTTGGCAAGTTCAGTAGCAGAGTACCACTTTCCTTATGTTGGGAGCTATCCATATTTAGCCACCTAAAAGAAGGGAATTGTGTTCATTCTTGTATGGTGTATGCATCGTCCCACAATGGTGTTGCAAGGAAGAGGCTCCTGAACATCTAGATGGATGTCTTCGACCTATTCTCTATGCAAGTCATTATGTTCCAACAATGGTGCATGGTATGGTCGAAGTAGATCCACATTAAATATTGGATGTCAACCCAAGCAAGAAGGAATGTCAAGCTAGAAATCATTTTCTCCAATCTACTTAAGGATACTATAAAGACCATATCACAAAGGCTTCATCTTTCTGTATGGACCAGTGAAGAGTTCCTTCTTGAGATGCAACCAAACCTGATCCCCAATTTTAAATTAAGGAGGAATAAGATGCTTATCATGTCGGGCCTTAGCTTTTTCATCAGCTCGTTCCAACATTTATTGTGCTTGTTTCTAGATGTTGTAGATTTGATCTCGAAACTTCAATTCTTTTTCAACTTATCATCAACATCATTAGGTTGTGTCAATGAATTAATCAAGTCAATGGGTGTTGAGAGTTGAAATCCATAACCGATCTCGAATGGACTCTTTCCCGTAGAGTTGTCCTAAGCACAATTATAACTATGGTGTATGTATGGGAGACTTCAATCCCATGTCTGATGATGCTTGTGGTTGTACATACGGAGCAGTTGTACTACCAAGTGATTCACAACTTCAGTTTGTTCATCTGTCTGAGGATGGAAAGATATCAACAAAGAGAGTCTTGGGTTGAGGTGTTTCCAGAGAGTCTTCCAAAATATGCTGACAAATATGGAAACTCTATGAAAAATTATGGTTATCGGAAGGCCATAATGTTTCCAAACATGTTCGAAGAAGAGCTGGCCATTCTATTGTGTGAGTCATATTCTTCTTGCATGGAATGAGAATAGCCATCTTGGAAAATATGTCAACTACTACTAATATCGTTTCATGCTGATGTTTGGTAGTAATTATCCTGTCAAGTAGTTCATAGAAATAGATCCCCATGGTCGAATAGGAATCAAAAAAGGGGTATACAATCCTTGTATCAATTCAGCGGTCTAGCAATGAAACAAACCATAAATTATCAAAAGTACCTATTCATGTCATATTTAAATGAAGGCCATTAAAAATACTTTTGGAGGATGGAAAGGTTCTTTGCTTATCCAAAGTACCATGCACTCTTGTTGTAGTGTGCATCCCAAATGAGATTTTGTCGATGCTCGCCTGTCGGTATACAAAGTTGTCTAAGATTGTATAGGAAGGTATCCTTCAGGAAGTAGTCGGTAGTGGATGGTGGGTTGATTTGAAGCTATATATAAATCGAAGAAAAGTTGCAGTCTATTGAATACAATTGAGGCCAAATAGTGGTTTCATAACCCTGCATAATCATCACTATGAAAATTAGAGTAATGGGTGGTCGAATTAGACAATATGCTGGGGCATTGGCTTTACCTTTTTGATACTTAATTACCAATTTAAATTGTTGGAGGTAATTAATCCACTTGAGTTTTCAAGTTGTTTGTAACTTCAAATTGGACTCGACAAACTATAAGGGCTTATGGTCAGTAAGGATGATCATTTCCTTCCCAAGAATGTAATGTCTCCATTGCTTAAGGGCTTGCATAATGGCATACAATCCCTTTTCATATGTCGAATGCCTTCTGATGGTGTCATTGAAATATTTGGTAAAAGTGAATGGGTGACTAAACTAAGTGATCACTACACCTAAAGCATAGTCTGGTGCATCTGTCCCAATCTCAAAAGGCTGATGCAAATCAGGTAACCTAAGTAATGGTGTAGTACAAAGCTTATTGTTGTGGTGATTTCCATTTGAAGACAATTTTTCCATTTCCCTTAGTCAATTGATTAAAAGGCCAGGATATGTGACTAAAGCCAAGTATGAACCGTCGATAAAAATTCCCCAAACCAAGAAAAGTTCTTAGTTCATGAATGTTTTAAGGAATGAGACAATATTTAAGGATTTGTACCTTGTCTAGATCAATGTGAATGCCTACAAATCCAATTATATTCCCTAAATATTTGATTTTGTTCATCGCAAATGAGCATTTTTCCATGTTTAGATAGAGTTGATATTGTTGAAGAGTGCCGAGGACTTGTCGAAAATGTCGAACATGTTCTTCCCATGATTGACTAAAAATCAAGATATCCTCTAGGTAGAAAATAATGCACTTGTCGATGAAAGGTCAGAGAATGGAATTGATATATCGCATGAAGTCGCAAGTGGGTTGATTAAGCCGAAAGGCATGACTAACCATTCAAACAATATTTCCTTGGTTTTGAAAGTATTTTTCCATACATCGGAGGGCTCAATCGAAATTTTATGATATCCTGACTTGAGGTCAATATTAGTGAAGAATTTAGCACCTTTCGGATAGTCGATGAGTTCATCTATATTTGGAAGAGGGTATTTGTTCTTTACCAAAATTTTGTTAAGAGCCTGATAGTTGATGCGCATGCACCAAGTCTCATATTTCTTTGGAACAAGGATGACTGGACTTCCGCAAGGAGAGGAGTTGGGTTAGATCTAACCTTTGTTGATAAACTCTTGAATCTGTGTGTGGATCTCTTCACTCTCGATAATGGATCTTTTGTAAATAGATGCGTTACGTAATGAAGAACCAGGAACAAGTTCAATGGAGTGTTTTACCTGGTAATGTAGAGGTACTCCATTTGTCTCTTGAAATAAGTTCTGTTATTCATCAAGAATATTGTCGATCGGATGTTATTGTCAGGAATTGCACTATTCGATGAGTTGACTAGTAGCTGCAGTCTTCCTGGGATGTTGAGGCTTATTCATGATCAATGCGAATTTTTATCATGGTTGAGGATCTTCTTTGTTTGTTTGGAATATACCATTGCAACCGTTGGTGTAGGTCATCATTATGGTATGTCATACCATTGGTTATGTATTTTGACAATCACCTTCTAAGTTCGTGACTGATAACTCCCATGTCGATCCCATAAGTAAGGTTTCCCAAGAAAGGCATCGACTACAGAAAGAGGTGCCACGTCAAACAGTACTTCATATTCAAAAGGATTAATGAAGTATGTGAGTCTGCATTTTTGGGTTATCCTTAGATCCTATCCATCCTTCATACAATTTATATTGTAAGGTTGAGGATGTGGAGTGGTGACAAGACTTAGTTTTTTCATGAGATCTTCATAAATCAAGTTCTTTTGGCTACCATTTTCCGCAATCAGATGTAATGGATTGTTTTGAATCCATATCTGTGTACAAAACAGGTGCTCTCATTCCTCCTCGTCGACGATAGTCAATGCTGTCGGAGTGATCGATGTTGATGTCAAAAGGGTCATTGATTCTAGGTATGATTCTACCATGGCTTTTTTAGACAAGTCAGATGTCGACAATTTTGCCAAAAATGTCTTTCGAGCCTTGCATTCAGATGTATCATGCCATGATGAATTGTGGTAATCACATCATTTCTCGGTAGGGAGTTATTTTCTATGTTCCCTTTTGTCTTTCTAAGAGTTATTTTTTCCATGATCTTTATTTGGCGGGGTCGACTGAGAACAATGTCTTGACTTGTCGGAGTTCGCTGGTGACTTATTGTCAGATGTTCGACCTTTTGGCTTGGTTACAAAGCGTGATTTTCCTTTATTCTTAGCTTGAAGCTTAGATGAGTAGTGGAATTCATCTACAAGCATAATGACAGTAGAAAACTCCATCTCTTTTTGAATGCATGGTGACAATCCACTAACATACTTCAAAACAAGCAATTTCTCTTCTTCTTGGATTCCAAGTCTCACCATGAGTCGATAGAAGTCATCAGTGTAACTCTGCATGGACTGGTCTTTCCATTACCTTAGCTGCTACCACTTATACTATTTTTCAATGTACTTGGGTGTGTAGAACTCCTTCCAGACGTACTTGACAAATTTCTCCCACATATCTATGGTGTTACAGCTGATTTTACCACACATGGTAAATCACACTTTTATGGCCTTCCCTATCCCTCTGCAGACTCCTTAGACCCCATGGACCATTTTTGTACCTTTTATGTTTCCAATATCATCCCTAAAAACAAGCAAAAATTTCCATACACGACTTTTAATCCCTTTCTCGCGTATATATGCGGATTTGACTGTTAAACCCATGTACATCGAGGTGTGTGCAAAAGGCCAAATTCTTTTGGAGTTTTCCTTGATGTGGATCCAATTCACTTATCTCCTAGCCTTCCATATGCCTTGAGATCACTCAGATTCAACCTTTCATTACCCCATTGAAGAACTATATAAGGAACCCTTTGGATACATTGAAGGCATGAGGAATTGAAGAGAAGGAAAACTATAGTCCATTGTTGTCGGAGCTTATACTTGAGTCTGCATCCCTTTGTCCCTTGGAGCACTTTTGTGTTCTTCCCAAGCTTTCCTTTTTCTTGTGAGCTTGCTATTGAGAGATGGAGGATTGAAGTGGTGGAGGCCCAAGTGGGGGACTCAATTTCTTCGATTCGTAGACTTGCCGACAAAGGTTGTCTCTATTGTAATCTCCATTTTATATTAATAGAAATATCTTTTCCCGTCCAACAATGTGTATTTCAATGAATATTTGATCCATGGATGATTTCAAATGCTTATATGTTATTGATTATATATGCTAGAGTAGTTCTAACACAATTATATATAGCATGCTTGTCTTGTTTATTGAATGTTGAGGAAGCAATTTATCAATTCAAGCTGGAGTTGGAAAGCTCAACGGGGATCTACATCAACCGTCCGTAATAAGGTACGAATCGAGATCCTTTAGTGTTAGATATTTGGTTTCTCTTGCATATAGGAAAGGATTGATTTCTGAAGTCAAGCTGTCTGTTGTGGTACCCCAAGCCATAGGAATTTCTCTCCATAACAGAATTGGTGACTCCGCTGGGGAGTTCCTAGTAGTTGTCCTTTGGGGGTTTTTATCGACATTCAATGTTCTTGAATTGCTCTGATTTCTCTATTTCTAAGTCGGGTCTGGGGGAATGTTTTCCTGGTAGTGTCTGATAGGTGTGAATTTTGTCTTAGCTTATCTGTTTTCCTTCATTTTTATCTCTTTTTCTTCCTGTACGTGAGTTTTTTCCTCACAGTCACGTGTACATGCGGTTTTGCCTAAGATATCCCCGTACATATGCAGGTTTTCTACATACAGTCACGTATGCCCTGATTTTTTCCTTTTAGAGGAAGATTGAGTGTTCCTAGGTGAGTTTTGATGATTGTTGAGTCTCCTTTGATGCTTCTGGAGTCTGTATACACCTCTATTTCTGACCAGAGACGCCTTTTAGGGTAAATTTTTTTTTTTAAGAATGTTCTTGTCATCGCATTTTTTATTTTTTGTTTTGGGATTAGTGCATTAGATCTCTTTTACCTTAGTGCTTTGCGTGAGTGTTGTTTGATTGTGCCTGCAGAGTCTGGGGGTGTTAGAGTCATTATTTTGTTTCATTATCCTATTTTTATTCAAAAAATCCAAAAATATTTGCTTTTTTGCATCATTGCACTTTGCATTTTGCATGGTACTTTCCCTAGATTTGCTTAGAGAAGTATTAGTCAAGCTTTCATATAGGAATGAGTGCATTTGTCATTTGAATAAAATTTTGCATTTCATGTAGTAGCATGCCCTCTTTTTCATTCGACACAATGCATTTGCATTGATTGTTAGGTGTGCATTTTGCTTCATGTTGCATCATGACACCATTGGTTGCACGGTCATCTACCTTTTTTGAGTAATAAATCCAAATAAAATCAATGCTTAATTAAAATGGATTACACCTTTTTATTTGATAGGGTAAACCAACAAGATTAGGTTTTAGGGTCTTGGAATAGTTCATTGTGAGTAAATTCTCCAAGACCACTAAACAACAACATGTATGTGTCTGTCCAGGTGAGAGTGTGAAATTCCTTGGTATAATTAGTGTTTCTTAGGATCCTCCTCTTACAAGGGAGTTAAGCACGAGGCAGTGTGAGCGGTTATTGATTAGGATGACCCCTAGTCATAACCGAGTAGCACCAGAGATATTTCCAAGATTGTATTCGTCTCTGGGGGCTCTTTCGAGAGTTTCAGGCTTTGCTACCTTTCCCATACGGTCAATCCTTCCTGCGATTGTCCGCCTGAGCATTGATTATATTAAGGTGACCTTAGTTGCCTTACCTAGGTTATCGAGGGGGTACTTTGTAGGGGTTATTATGCAAGTGTCCCAGCCAGGTTGGGGTCGGACAACACAATTTATATATGCGTTGAAGCTGAGGGCCACAATCTTTGGTTACGAACCTCTGCTTGTTGTGTATGGGAGTATCAAGCCTCTCTTAGGTGAGACATAGTTGCTTCATTCGGGAGCTGACATATCCTACCCTTGTTTGCTTATGATTGGATTTAGATTATATAGGTGTATGCTCTGTGCACGCTAGCTTGCTTAGGGTTTGTGTAATTAGAAGAGTCTTTTTAATTTTTTAAGTCAATGTGGATTTGGGTGCGGCACTTCCCTGTTATTGTCATTTAGCAGGACTTCAGCCTTCTACATCTCCTCCTCCTTTAGGAGAGAGAAACAGGTAGTCCAGGAAGACTACTTCTCACATTGATCCACACATGATGGGAGATCATGAAGATGAAATTCTTGAGTTGCCATCTCCATCTCATGAGGTTGGGGAAGAAGATCCTACTCCTACATATGATCCTTCACCTGATATACCTATACACACTGGGTATGATCCCTCATTCATAGGTCATCAGTATTGGTTTTCGGGAAACGAGACTCATCATGAACCTGCAAGCACTAGTTATGACATGTCTGGTATTCCTGCACATGATTTGGCATAGCATGCTGAGTCAGAGTTTGAACCTAACACTATGCCTGGGAGCATTCCTAGTCATTTCCATGTGGAAAGGTTTGGGAACATGAGTCACATTGCACCCTCCATCCCGGCGGTGGAGGTCACATCACATGTTCATCCTAGACCTAGTGCTAGTACTTCTATTCGGATACTAGAACCAAGACGAGTGACGGTAGGGAATATTACTTACATAGTTTCACATGTGCCTTCATCCTCTATTCCTAGTTCTTCGAATGCTATTCCTCCCCCTTATTCACGTGGTCCTTCAGGTCAGAATGTCGCTACGAGTCATGTGCGTACTGCTGCTACTCGCGTAGTCGTGTCTCAGAGTCAAATACCTCATGTTGTCTCGGGAGGTAGTATTCCTACTTCTGGAGGTCATATTCCTACTTATGAAGTGTCTCATGGGACTTCTTATGGACCATATTATGGACTGCAGTATGCACAGAGTTATTCAACTTATGGGTACAAGTATCAACAACCCACTTACTCCCCAAATTATGGCTTTGTAGCCCCAAATAGTCAAGGTACACCACATAATGGTGCTTCCATGCCACCCTACACCAGTCAAATGAGAGGAGGATACTATGGCCATGGCCATGGTGGTTATGGTAATTAGTCCTATGTGAACAAAAATTATCAGAGAGCGTCTCATTGACCTGTTCAACCTAGGCTCCCTTTCCTCGCAACGTTAAATTTGCCTGACTTGTCGAGACTAACGAATGATCCGGTATCGTATGACCCGGCTTGGCCGGCTATCCCTACAGAGCTTCCCTTGGACATCCCCAAATTTGAGGGCAAACCAAGAGAATATCCTAGTGAACATGTTACTACATTTCACCTTTGGTGCTCTTCTAATTCCTTACATGAAGATTCGATCCATTTAAGGTTGTTTCAACACACCCTCACAGGGCCTGCAGCGAAATGGTACATAGAGTTACCTACGGGAGCATTCGCTTTGTTCAATGACCTAGCTATGAATTTTCTCAACCACTTCCAGCTACCAGTACGTTACGACGTTAGTATGGAACTCTTGTCGACATTTCGGCAAGACAAAGCCATGCATATCTCGGACCATATCCAAGAGTGGCGTAGACGGAAGAGATTGATTAAAGCCTTCATACCACCGGAGTTTTTCCTCGAGTGGTTCCTTAAATTGTTACTACCTTATATAATGAAGGATGTTTCTACATCCGGAGTTCAGAATGAGGAACAAGCCATTTTTGCTTGTGAGCTTTCTATCGAGAGATGGAGGATTGAAGTGGTGGAGGCCCAAGTGGGGGACTCAATTTCTCCGATTCGCAGACGTGTCGATAGAGGTTGTCTATATTGTAATCTCTATTTTATATTAATAGAAATATCTTTTCCCGTCCAACAATGTGTATTTGAATGAATATTTTATCCATGGATGATTTCAAATGCTTATATGTTATTGATTATATATGCTAGAGTAGGTCTAACACAATTATATATAGCATGCTTGTCTTGTTTATTGAATGTTGAGGAAGCAATTTATCTATTCAAGCTGGAGTTGGAAAGCTCAACAGGGATCTACATCAACCGTCTGGAATAAGGTATGAATCGAGATCCTTTAGTGTTAGATATTTGGTTTCTCTTGCATATAGGAAAGGATTGATTTCTGGAGTCAAGCTGTCTGTTGTGGTACCCCAAGCCATAGGAATTTCTCTCCATAACAGAATTGGAGAATCGGCTGGGGAGTCTGCATTGTCGGTTGAGTGTGAAATCCCTTCTTTGAAGCTAGCCATAGAGCTCTTACCAAACACTTCCCCATTGGAGGAACGTTTGGTCCGCTTAGAGTAGCTTGATGAGCAGCACTGAGATGCCTTGGTGGCTCTAGAAGTGAATAACCATCGCATTATGGTCTATTGTGATAAATCTGTTCGTCCAAGGAAGTTTAGTGAAGGAGATTTGGTCTTTTTGTGAGATCAAGCTAAAGAAACCTTGGGGGTAGGAAATTTTAACCCCATGTGGCATGGTCCTTACGTTGTTAAACGTGTGTTAGAGAAGGGCACATATGAGTTAGTAGATTACGAGGGGACAGCCTTGGTAGAGAGTAGAAATGGGCTCTATCTTAAAAAGTACTATGCATGATTCTCAGCCAGGGCTGACTACTATATATTATTGTACAGTATTTTGCATAGTTAGGTTTTTCTTATGATGATCAGGTTTGTTGATTAGCTTTTGTTTCTTATGGCAAATGTCAATGGAGTCTTCCATCTATATAGGATTTGCGGATGGTGCTAGCCACCACACTTAACACTCAGCGTCCACTGCTTGGGTGATTTATACTCCTACGGCTCAGATATTGTCTTCAGGAGGCGTATGTTTATGGCCCTCTTCAAACAATGTTGCTGAATATAGTGTCGTTATAGAGCTTCTATGGGATGCCATTTCACATAATTTTCTTTCTCTTTAAGTACGCCTTGATTCGCAGTTAGTAGTGTCACAGCTTAATGTATTGTATCATGTTAGGGATCCAACATTATTACGAAGATTCTTACGTATGAGATTGTTAGAACGACAATTTGACAGAATAATATACATACATGTTCCAAGAATTTATAATCAAGTTGTTGACTCATATGCTAACTATGTGTTAGATTGGAATTTGTTTCATAGACAATAAGCTCATCACAAACATACATTTTTACACATGTAAATAAATAAATCAATCATCATAAAAGTTTTTCATTAAACATCCAAAATGTGATAATACATAAGTGTCATAATACAAAAATGGGGCTTCCAAGCCACCAAAAGATAAATACACGTAGTACAAAATGGATCACTCCTAGGTATCTAAGCCTCAGGAGGAGGAGGGGGGTTCTGATCGTGGAATGTCACCACGGATATAGCTAGCCGTCGAAATAACTGCACCCATGCTCGTGGTACACCCACCACCTGACGCTGCATGGCCTCAGGCAGGTCCTCGACCTATGCCATGGGTACCCTTTGTGTCAGCCGCACAAAGTTGGTATGAATGCTTTGGAGCGTCCGCTCTGCATCCACACCCATAATGTCATCTCCTCTTCCCCTCCATCTATGACAAGGGAAACCATCAAGCTGCCGTGTTCCTACATCTGCATACATATGACAGGATGTCACAATGTGTTATCACGCAAAAATATGTCTTTTGGTTTCATATATCAAAAAACACAAAAAAATTAAATAATTCACAAAACTTAAAAATAGGGTTGGGATTCATTACCAATGTCACCGTACGCTGATCCTAGTGGTAGAGGCATGTCCAGATCTCCATGAAAATCAATCCCCACATAGGGGTAATCATCGATGGCAACTCTCTGCCACTGCCACGATGGAAAGAAATCAGCTGGATAGGGGTTGGACACCCTACCTCCACCCAGTTTGCGCATCACATCTGCCCAACATCGTTGGGCCGGATATCGAACCCCGTGAAGAGGAACGTCAACTCTAGGGCTCGATCTTGGAACATGCTCAAAGAAGAACATGCTTAGTAGACTGCTAAAACCGAAGTTTTGTACCCTACCCATCTTGTAGTCGCTAAGTTGTTGCATCATGTTGCTCAATAGCACAGTACTCCAATCATAAACTTTGGGTCTCATGCACTCCACTGCATAGAACATCAAGGGCCGTGAGGCCTGGTGGAGTGAGGCTAGCCCTGCTATCCTGCCGAGTGTTAGTAGTATGGCCTTTAGGCCTAGCACCTGTGTGGAGTTAGTTGGGATCTGACTCCCAACCTTCTCAGTTTCCGGATAACAATATACAACTATATACTCATCTATGGTGAGGCTAACTCTGGGCCCGCGAGACCATAAGTTCACCACTTCCCCCTGTCGGGACAATCCAGTAGTGAAGTATATGTCATCCACCTCTATAGTGAGGGACATCCTGTCGATCTGGAAAGACTCTGAGTCAGGATCCCATTAGTCTACTAGCATCTACAACAGTCTTGGTTTGGCCCTTAAGCCACCAAGACACCAAAACTTGTAGAGCCCGCATGCACGAAGAGCTTGTTGTGCCATTAGATCTCCTCGTATTGCTTCTTCTACATCCCCGTGCTCTCGTTCTCTCCATTCTAGAGCCATCCTGCACATTGAATTTAAGTTTGGGTCATTAAATATCATAGAAAAACTTAAATGCAGCCGCATAGGCGACTGTTTGCTAAACAACTGTGTATGTACGCGACTTTGAGGCATTTTTTCGCATATAGCCAACCCTATATGAGGAAAAATCCTCGATTTCTGTGTGGGCCATGGTGCATAATTTAGAATGGCCTAGAAATTGTTTTTCACCATGTAAATTTGAAAAATTTACATGCAAATGAAAGAGCAGGGCATGGGAGGTTACTTGGAAAAAACGATGTCGGATTCCACTGGTTGGAACTCCCGGAATTCGTGTTTGAAGTTTTGAGCTCAATTGGGTAAAAATTTCAAATGTTATATAATGTTTTGAATTTTTAACTATTTATAGAAAATTTTCAAATTTTTGAAATTTTTTACCCCCTTGCTATAGTTTTGGACCGTTTCTAACCCTTTTGGACCGTTTTTTACTAATATGATGATGTAAGAGACCGTTTTGAGCACCGTTTCGACCATTATTTTGACCCGTTCGTGCTGATTGCAAGTATGATGTTTAAACTGGCATATAGGTTAGATTCCACCTCCATTTGCATTTTGCATGACCTTATGACCATTTCATTATAATCGTAGGTACAAACCCATTCTATCTTGTCACAGAACCTTCTTGTTATCTTAGAAGTGACATGATGTGAATGGTAGAGCTTGAACTTACATGGGTACCCTAGTTAGCTCCTTATTTTCATTTGGTGCCCATGTCGATAGTTTGTATAGTATCGCCATGACATTTCGCAAGAGCCTCATACTCCTCTTGATCTTTTTGTTGTCCTGTTTCCCCAGGACTCCCATATGTCAAGTTGTGATTGCATTAGCATGAGCTTTGCCTGCCTCATTGAGCCTTATGCCGGCTTCCATGAATTTGAGTATCAGCCATACAACCCGAGCTTGTCTCATGTCTATCCACGTAGAGCCATTTTATATATCCTTTGTAGCTTGATTCCCTATTTTTACTGGGAGGGGACTTTCCCCCGAGTGTCGCTATCCTACACATGTATCCTTGCATTGAGCATAGGTATGTTCTGCTACTTGGAACTAGTTTGTTTTCCTATTTGAGACTTGTCTCCTCCTAGTCTGTAACTTTAAAGCGATTTTATTCTTTTTCAATATTTTCAAATATTTGAAAAAGTCCCAAAAAAAAATTAAAAAACCAAAAAGGCGGATAAGAAAATATGTTATCTTTGGCAGTAGTCGAGTCATGTCTCCTTGGAACAGAGCACTGTATATAACATCCATTGGTTGGGTTAATAGTTTGAATTTAGGAGCTGTACTCATTTATCTGAGTGTATCTCCACCGACTGGTTAAGCTTCTAGTCCCTATGGAGCCTCTGTCGATGCCTCATGTGTCGCAGAGATGTCCCAGTTTTGCATGTCGAGTCTATGCTGCCTACATTCAGTCACCATTCACCTTTATGCTCTTGTTCAAAGGAAGTTGAAACCCGAGTCGACCATTCCTCATTTATATTGACTTTGCATGTCGACCATTCTCGGTATAGTTACTGGTTCATGCACCTTATGATCGAGTCCTTCCACATTATACAGCTTTACTGAGTACCTCGTGTTGGATGATGGGGGATGCCTTAATTCCCTCATTTCAATGGATTTCATCCCATCGAAGTCAGATCATTTATTCTGGGATAGGAATCTAGAGTCATTTTTTAGTGCCTTGAGACTTGCAGTCATTAGTGGCAGGTTCTCTTACCATCAACAGTTTTTGGGAATACATCAATGTCCCCTGATCGATGGATTCTCTCAAGTGTTCGACCTCAACACATTTATTCACACTTGTTAGTTTACACTCTAGTACCTTGATTCCCATTTTCATTATTGGTGGGTGATCTCGCATCTGTTAACAGTATACATCAATGACCGGTAATCAAACGATGGACTACTATGTTCGACCTTGACACCTCTATTCACATAGTAGGACGTGTACTCGTAGCGGTTCGTGTAGAATACCTTCCAGATTGGTGGCATCTCTTATATGCTAAATCCTTGATTGTGCCAGTGTTCATGAGATTTCAACTCTCGTGACTTGATTCCAATATATGTCAGACATTTCCATCCATTATGGAGATCTTGATCCATTACATATCTTCAGCCTTCATGGAGATCATGATCCTTTGTATATCTTCATCATGGAGATTATGATCTATTTATATTGTATGTGGTGATGACCACACATGTCATATTGTATCGTGCCTATTCATGGCCATTGTACTCTTATGTATCTGGGACTTCTGTATCTATTTGCAGTTATATGCATAGCTTTATCATTATATTGTATTGATTGGATGGATGGTTCTTCCACTAGGTTCTTCATTACTCCACTTCTGGGATGGAATTATAATGTATTTCAGCCATCATATGACCCCTATGACCTCACACATTAGGGGGCATCTATTACAGTTGATTTTACCACACATGGTGAATCACACTTTTATGGCCTTCCCTGTCCCTCTATAGACTCCTTAGACCCCATGGACCATTTTTGTACCTTTGATGTTTCCAAGATCATCCCTAAAAACATGCAAAAATTGCCATATGCGACTTTTAATCCCTTTCTCGCATATATACGCAGATTTGACCCTTAAACCCACGTACATCGGGATGTGTGCAAAAGGCCAAATTCTATTGGAGTTTTCCTTGATGTGGATCTGACTCAATTGTCTCCTGGCCTTCCATATGCCTTGAGATCGATTGGATTCGACCTTTCATTACCCCATTGAAGAGCTATAAAAGGAACCCTTTGGATACATTAAAGGCATGAGGAATTGAAGAGCAAGAAAACTATAGTCCATTGTTACCAGAGCTTATACTTGATTCTGCATCCCTTTGTCCCTTGGAGCACTTTTGTGTTCTTCCCAAGATTTCCTTTTGCTTGTGAGCTTGCTATATAGAGATGGAGGATTGAAGTGGTGGAGGCCCAAGTGGGGGACTTAGTTTCTTCGATTCGTAGACGTGCCGACAGAGGTTGTCTCTATTGTAATCTCTGTTTTATATTAATAGAAATATCTTTTCCTATCCAACAATGTGTATTTGAATGAATATTTGATCCATGGATGATTTCAAATGCTTATATGTTATTGATTATATATGCTAGAGTAGGTCTAACACAATTATATATAGCATGCTTGTCTTGTTTATTGAATGTTGAGGAAGCAATTTATCAATTCAAGCTGGAGTTGGAAAGCTCAACGGGGATCTACATCAACCGTCTGGAGCAAGGTACGAATCGAGATCCTTTAGTGTTAGATATTTGGTTTCTCTTGCATATAGGAAAGGATTGATTTCTAGAGTCAAGCTGTCTATTGTGGTACCCCAAGCCATAGGAATTTCTCACCATAACATATGGGGTCTCTTCTTTCTCCATCTTTGTCGATAGATTCTCCCACCAACAGTGCACATAGGTTGACATCTTTAAGGATTCAATAGTGATCTTTTCAACTTCTAAGATTTGATTCACAAAGTATTAGGATTCTAGTTGTTGTACCCAATTGTCTATGGATTCTGCATCAATATTGTTTTCAAGATTCGGTATGTTGATAGAGTTTATTAAGTGTTGATATTATTTAACTAAGGCAAAAAATTGTTTAATTAAGTAATTTAATTAATTAATGCAACCTTAGTAATAAGTTAGAACTTTAATTAATCATTTAATGCTTAGTTGTCTTAACCTTATTTGGTTGTTCCTAAACTGAAGTTTAGGACATTTTTACTTATCATAAGGGACGGGGAAATTACAAGTGGCATCAGATTTGAAGGTTTCAACACTACGGTTGTTGGGCCTTCTATGAAGTTTAAAGTCACTTTGTAAACATGCATTTGGATTAGATAACTTGGACGCATGCACCTTAATATAGTTTCACATGTGAGTTATTTAATTAAACTATTATCTTGTGATGGATATGGACTTGATGTTAATCTATTACGGAGAAATATTGGAAGGATTTTTATCCCCCTTGTCCAATTAGGCAGATTGTAACTTAGAAAAGTTGGCTAGTATAAACTAGAAGAAAAGTAGTTTTAATGATAATGAACTTATACCAATGTGTAGTTTACTAACAAAATGTTGATAATGAACACATTGCAGTTCCCAGTGATTGATTGAGCAAGTGGTGTGACCACTAAACTGATATTTTAATCAAACCTGTGAAGACTAATGATTCAACAAGTACAAGTTTAGCAGTAGGAAGTCAAAGATTGGAGATGTATTTTGAGGAATATGGAGACCATATAGTCCTGAAGACGAGTTTGTTGAGGGAGGAAGGTCAATTATACATAAGAGGAGCATTGAATCATTAATATTGGAGTATTCAGTGAGGAGTTGTAGAGAGGATAATGAAAGGATTATTCATATCTAGGATCAAATTTTGAATGATCTAAAAAAATTGAACACCATCCAAAGATCCATTGAAAAGAGTCATAAAAGAGGTTATGTGAGGTCTATATCATCTTCAAGGAGACCTTATTACTCATAGAGAAAGAAGGGGTATGCATCAAGAAGTACATAGAGTAGTCCTGAAAGATCTCTAGTGAGATACACGAAGAGGAGGTCTTCTCAAGATGAACGAGTAGGAGAGTTAGAAGAATCAAGACCCCGAATTTTGATGGAGAATTAAAAAAAGGAGAAGATGATGAAGCATGGTTGTTAGGACTCGGGGAGTTCTTCTAGTTGCACCAATACACACCTAATATGGAAGACAGTTAGCCATATACGATTTGTAAGGAAAGGCATCTATCTGGTGGGATCAACTAGTTAAGATAAATGACATTGATGAAGACAAAATCTCCTGGAAGAAATTTAAGAAGTACTTCCAGAAGGAATACCTATTTGAGCATTACTATAACAAAATGATGGAAGGGTTGTTCTAGATTAAGTTGGGAAGCATGACTATGTATTCCTATGAGAAGACATTTTTGAAATTTTTGAAGTATGCAGACTTCATCAAAGATGAGAAGGTAAAGATTCAAAGTTCCTAAGTAGTCTTCTTGAATCTTATAGAGATAAAATCCAGTATGGTAGACCAAGGAACCTTAAGGATGTCTTCTGGAAGGAAAAAAATATTATATGAACAAAGTATGAGAAAGGCCCCATATCAAAAGAATTGCAAGGATATGAATAAGAAAAAACAAGTTATGAGAAAGAAAGTTTTCCAGCCTGCAAAATTCATAAATAGTAATTCTTATCAATAAGGGAAACCAAGGGAAGATCCTTCAGGGAAAATACCACTTGTGGTATGTTTGATATGAAAGGAAAATCACTCTTCTAGATAGTTTTTGTGTAAGAATTATAACCTTCACAACATTAAATAGGATCCCACTTTTGGAAATGTAGGTGGAAGTGTTCAAAGGATCTATGCAACCCTCGATGGGAGGCAAGCTGACCACCAATACCAAATGATTGAGGTAGCAGGTAAGATTGCTAATAAAACCATAACTATTTTGATTGATCCTGGAGCTAGAAATAACTACATTGCACCTAGAAATAGCTACATTGCACCTAATATAGTTGATAAATGTCATTTGAAGAAAAGTAAACTTCAAATAGAAAGTCTAGTACAGTTAGCTACAAGATCCAAGAGGAAAATCATAGAATTTGTAAATATGTGTCCTTTAGAAATTAATGGAGTTAAAACCTTTGCATACTTCAATGCCATACCCTTGGGGTCATATGATGTATTGATTGGCATAAATTGGTTTGATGCTCGCCATGCCATACTAGATTGTCATAATAAAAATTATACTTGTTTGGAGAAAGAAGGAAACTGAGTGACAGTCGAAGGTATACCTAGACCCATATCCTTGATGCAGGACTCAAATTTAAAATTAAATAAATGTATCAGAAAGGGGTGCCAGATATATGCAATCCATGTGGAAGAGTCAAAGGAAGGAAAATAGCTAGAACTATAGGATTATCCAATACAACAAAAGTTTGCAGATATATTTCAAGAACGGCCAGGAATGCCTCCTGAGAGGGACATTGATTTTACTATAAAATTAGTGTCAGTAACAATACCTTCATCTAAAGACCCTTATAGAATGAGTACTCTAGAGTTAAAGGAATTACAGATGCAGTTAGACGAGCTACTAAAGAAAGGTTACATAAGACCCAGTGTTTCACCTTGGGGAGCCCTTGTGTTATTTGTGAAGAAGAAGGATGGAACTCTAAAAATCTACATAGATTATAGGCATTTAAAAAAATAAACGATTAAAAACAAACACCCATTACCAAGAATTGATGACTTGTTTGATCAATTGAGAGGATGCAAGGTATTTTCAAAGATAGATTTGAGGTCGGGATACCACCAAATTAGAATTAAGAATGAAGATATCAGTAAGAAAACATTCAGAACAAGGTATGGACATTATGAGTTCACAGTGTTACCTTTTGGTTTAACAAATGCACCAGCAGTATTCATGTGTTTAATGAATAGAATATTCAGAAAATACTTAGATAAATTTGTGATTTTATTCTTGGGTGACATCCTTATCTATTCCAAGATAGAAGAATAAAATTAAGAAAATTTAAGGTATGCAATGTAAGTTCTTAGAGAACGTCATTTGTATGCCAAATTAAGAAAGTGTTCTTTCTATAAAGGAATCCACTACCTAGGGCATATCATATATGAAGAAGGAGTTTTAGTAGATCATGAAAAGATAAGAACCATTATGGAATGGCCAACACCTAGGAATGTATGAGAAGTAATATCTTTCATGGGATTAGCTAGGTTCATCTAAGGATTTCAAAGTTAGCTCATCCTATCACATATTTGCAGAAGAAGGGTGTAAAGTTCAACTAGAATCCTAAGTGTGAAGATAGTTTTCAAAGGCTTAAGGAAATTCTTATTAGTGCACATGTTCTAAATATTGCATATCTTGAAGGAAACTTTGGTGTGTGCATAGATGCATGTAAGCAAGGAGTCGGTGGAGTATTTGATGCAGGATGGACATGTGATCAGTTATAAATCTAGAAATTTTAAGGAACATGAGCAAAACTATGCCACCCATGACTTAGATCTTGTGACTATCATCCATGCTTTGAAGATGTGGAGACAGTATCTAATAGGTAAAGAGTTTGAGTTGAGAACTAACCATGATAGGTTAAAATACTTGTTTGAGAAGCCTAATTTGAATGCAAGGCAAGGGAGGTGGATGGAGTTATTATGTGAATATGAATTTGACATCAATAATATTAAAGGTAAGGAAAATAAAGTAGTTGATGCGTTTAGTAGGAAGATACATGTGATGCATGTAGTAAATATCAGCACGAGCACATCAAATTTAAAGGATAATATCATTGAAGCTAGTGTTACATATGAAATTTATCAATAGGTGAAAGAATGATTGAAACAAAAGAAAATTCCACAAAAATTTGATAAGTTTAAGTTTAAAGAAAATGGGATCCTTATGCATAGAGATAGAGTTTATGTGCCTGATGTTGGAGATATAAAGAAGATGGTTCTGAAGGAAATGCATGATGTTCCTTATGCTAGACATTTAGGTTATCATAAAATAGTACCAGTAGTAAGGAAACAATACTATTGGCCATGGATAAAGAATGATGTTGCAAAATATATAGCTAGGTGCATGGAATGTCAAAAAGTTAAAGTTGAGTACCGACATCTAGTAGGACTGTTGCAGCCCTTGTCAATACCAGAAAGGAAATGGGACGTAGTGACAATGGATTTAATTACCAAGTTACATAATACGAGATTGAAAAATTATTCTATCACGGTTCTAGTAGATAAGTTTACTAAGGAAACATACTTTATTGTAGTAAAGACAACTCACAAAGCAGCTAACAATGCATATATTTACATGAAAGAAGTAGCTATATTGCAAGGTATTATCAAGGCTATAGTATGAGACATAGATTCAAAATTTAATTATAACTTTTGGAAAGGATTGTTCAAGGGGTTTGGTACAAGTCTAAACATGAGTACAATATACCACCCTCAAACAAATGGATAGATATAAAGAGTTAACCAAGTGATTTAATATATGTTGAGGATGTATGTGATAGATCAACCATATAAGTGGGATCACTATTTATACCTAGTGTAATTTTCTTATAATAATGGATATCATTCATCTTTGAAGATGATTCTTTTTGAGGACATGTATGGAAGGAAGTGAAATACTCCAATCAGTTGGGATAACCTAACAGAAATAGTCGTCGTTGGACTAGAATTATTAAAGGATATGGAGAATTAGATGGTTAAGATAAAGCATAATCTAAAGGTAGCTCAAGACAAGAAAAATATATATGTAGATTATAACTTCATGGAGATTTCCTTAGATTGAAATGGTTTTATTCAAGTCGTAACCCCAATAGTACTATTCGCCAATCCAGCATGGGGGACCGTCAGATAGTTTCAAGTTGGAGATCATGTATTTTTGAAAGTTAGACCCAATAAGAGTTCCTTAAACTTGGGAAATTGCTCGAAAATTGCTGCCAGATACTGTGGACCTTTCGAGGTCTTAGCTAAGATAGGACCTGTTTCTTATGAGCTAGCCCCACTCGCTTGCATTAGAGTACATAATATGTTTCATGTGTATTTATTGAAAAAGTATATACCTGATACTAACCATGTAAATGATTGGAATGTGATCGAATTAATTAGAGTGCTTTTATTTTCTTTATTGATAAATATGCGTGTATGAACATGGTACTAATCATGTGTTGAATGGATCATGATCTAGGTGAACCAAAAGGGGATTTTTTGATACAACTTGTTTCCATTTTGGGTAGCAAGTTCAAGTTTCTTCAGAATCAAGAAATTAGGCAGTTAAAGGTCCAATGGACCCATTACAATCCCGAGGATGCAACTTGGGAGTTGTAGGATGCCATGAGGGAAGCATACCCTCATCTATTTTAAATTTTTTTGGCATGTATGTAATATGCATCGACGATGATGCATTGTTTAAGGGATGTGGGGATGTAATACCCTAGTTGTTAAGCCTCAAAATTATGATCCTTCATGTGACTTATGTTCTTTTGCATTATGTACTTACGATATTTTATATGATTGTGGACTTATACTACTTTGCATGATTAATGTGCTTAAGTAATTTTAATTATTGTTTTATAATGTGAATTTGGACTCTTTGGCACCATTATTAATGTTAGTGTTATTACTAGCATATTTTCTATCTTTGAATGTTATCAGTATTGATTAAATAAACAACTGGCTCAGCAAAGGAAACTAAAAGAGTATGGGGGACCATGGATTCCACAAAGTGAGGGGTAGTGGAGACATCCCTAACACCTTATAACTTATTGTTGGATTAAATTTTTTCATCCCAATTCATATTTGCACCTTGACGACATTAATAATGATGGTCACCCAAACCTTGTACAACGAACCATATTCTTAATATTTTGTTTCAAGGAATTCTAAAACCGATGCGGAGACCGATTGTTCCTCTACCTTGTAAGACACATGTGTAGAAAAAAAGAGCACAGCAGCATATCCTTCCCCTAGATAATCAATTTAAAATTATACCTCATATCTAAGTCCTTTCATCCTTATTCCAAAATTCTTTATTGCAAAACTTCAATATATGCAAAAGACACTAAAATACAAATGCACAAATTGAGAGAATCATGACAAATCAATCATCTATGTTAGTGATCAAGGAGTCTAACAACATGTAAATTATATTAACACACATTAAATACGGGAAAGGGGAACACTTTTGTATTAATAATAAAAGAGTAAAGTTACAACCATAAATCCTTGATGTTGCGAGCGTTATCCTCTACAACAGATCTACAATCCTTCACACTTACAACAATATCTTCAGACATAAGCTCACTCTATCTTTCCTCTAAAATAGATCTCAGTCCAACAGAATAAGGGTGCTTTCTTTGGCCTCCTCTCACTCACTCCACGAAGGCTTCATTTCTAGGCCAAATATGATGAGATTCACTTGGGGAATGTATAGGAGGTGATCCCAACAAGTGAGGAAGAAGAATAACACCTCTCCCTAGCTAGTAGGAAAAAACTCCACATAGGATTTTGAAAGGAAGCTTCTAGAATGTTCTTTTTTCATGTTTTAGGCTGATCAGTGCACTTGTCTTTAGGTGAAGAAACATCGACGCCTTTTTCTCAACAAGGAAAAGTGCCCATGACGCCTACTACAAAAATATAAACAAGAGCTGGTGAAATTTTCTCCACTTCACAGAGCACTGACGATGCTCTATCATAATTGGGGAAAAGCACTGACCTCCCTAAGGATGGAAAAAAGTTTTCAAAGGAATCTCAAGCTAGGATTTCTGAAAGGTAAACATGCAACTATGGAATTTTCAGGTGCAATAGAATACCCCCCAAAGTATGAGGCTAGAAGGAGGTGATAGGTGAAATAATTTGGTAGACATCAATACGGTATCAGAGGCAATAAGAGATGAGCTTCACAACTAACATAATACCAATAACTAACTTGTCTAACTCAACCATGGCTGCGGACCAATACACTGTAGATCCATGATTATGACCATTTCATGGCTACCAAGAATACAATGTATATCCATGAACAAATGACATAGAGAGAGGAACATGGCTATGAAACATACAAAGTAGATCCATGTTATTCGAACCCAGTATGGACATAGCCACCAAACATACAATGTGGATCCATGTCATGACTTCAAATAATATTCCATCGCAACCTGAGGATAGGCAATTATGCTTATGAATCCTAATCACTCATGGTCTTCATTCCAATCCCCAACTAATATGATTCTAACCATGTGAATAGATGTCTTGATGTCGAGCATGACAGAAACCACTTGATTACTAGTCATTGATGGAAACTGTTAATAAGTGCAGGTAGATCACCCTTAATGTCAATGATTCCCAAGGTACCTCACTGCATTCTCCCAAGTGTGAATAGATGTTTTCAAGTCAAACAGTTGATAGAATATTTCAATCAGATTTCGTTGATGAAAACCTACTATTGAAAGTGAGGAAACCTGCCATTGAGGCATGCAGGATTTAAGGTACTTGACTAGGTTTCTAAGTCTAATTCCTGGATGATGAGCTGAAGTCGACAGGAATAGACTCTTAGAAGGAGGGCCATGATGTTTCCCCCGTCATCGACACGAAACATGGAAAAAATGTGATTTTTGAAGTGATGAGACAACCATGAAACTGAATCAAACATGACCAACTCGATAAGAATGTAAAGTTATTGATGAGGTGAATTTCGGAAGATATATCCATTGAACAATTTATGACAAGACAAGTGACTTGGCAGCATTGATTTGAAGAGACTGAAACTAGGTGTAATGCAAGGAATATGACAAATTATTCTTTAAATTGACTCAAAGGATTCAGGTGACTCACAAAAATGGATCGACTCAGAGACAAGCTGAATACCCAACTGTTCAGACATGCAAATGCAAATAGGTGCCATGTTTAAAGGTGGATTATAGACTGCCATAAATACAAATTAAAAACATTCCCCTTTCCCTTAATTTCCCCATATTGAAGGATGAGTGCCTCTTTTCTTTTTTACGAGTCCAAATAGGTTAACAAACACTCGTTGTAGCTCATCAATCAATGAGTCCATTCTCACATATTTTACGAACTTAAGAAAGGAGGGGTTCGTTCCCAGATAGGGTCTTTCACCGTTTGATTTTATGATTCTGATGAAAGTGAACTCAATAGAATTCATGTTTAGAGAGTCTGAATGAAGACGCAAGAAGACTCCAAAAGGTCATTTTTTGCAAATAGCCCTAATCGGTCTGAAAAAGTGTTAACCTACCACCAATTAATCGATCATTCTGATACTTTTACAAGCGTGAATGTAACAAGTTCACTTGGAAATATTTTTTAGTTTTTAATCTTCCAGGTCAACTCTATATGGCTTGTGGCAATGATTTAAGCTCTTTTTGTCTTTTTCAAGCTCGGAGTGAAGTACCGAGCATCTTTTACACTTTTCACATGATCATTAAACAACCAATAAATGAGTGTCGAGTCCACTTTTGTTGCTTTTTCAGACTCATAAAAGAAAGCTTATGAAAAAGAGAACCCATTACAGAGTTATATTTAATCTCCTCCACTGGGGACTAGCTGAATACCCAAGTGTTCAGATATTCAAATGCAAACAGGTGAATTGTTTAAAGGAATTCTGCAACTGATGCAGACACCGCTTGTTCCTTTACCATGTAAGACACAAGTGTAGAAAAAAAAGAGCATAAAAACATATCCTACCCCTAGATAATCAATTTGATCAACATGAAACAAAAATCATACCTCATATATAAGTCTTTTCTTCCTTGTTCCAAAATTCCTTCTTGCAAAATTTAGTACCTGCAAAAGAGATTAAAAGACAAAAGAACAAAGTGAGAGCATAATGACAAATCAATCATCTATGTTAGCGATCAAGGAGTCTAACAACATTTAGCTAATATTAACACACATTAAATACGGGAAAGGGAAAAACTTTTGTATTAATAATAAGAGAGTAAAGTTACAACCATAAAGGCTTGATGTTGCTAGATTTATCCTCTACAATAGATCTATGATCCTTCACACTTACGAAAATCTCTTCACATATAAGATCACTCTATGTTTCCTCTAAACCAGATCTCAGTCCAACAAAATAAGGGTGCTTTCTTTGGCCTCCTCTCACTCACTCCATGAAGGCTTCATTTATAGGACAAATATGATGAGATTCACTTGGGGAATGGATAGGAGGTGATCCCAATAGGTGAGGAAGATGAATGCCACCTCTCCTTAGCTAGTAGGAACAAACTCCACATAGGATTTCATAAGGAATATTCTAGAAATTTCTTTTTTTCATGGTTTAGGCTGATCGACGCACTTGGATTTAGGTGAAGAAGCATCGACACCTTTTTCTCAACACGGAGAAGCACCGAAGACGCCTACTTCCAAAATATAAACAAGATCCGATGCACTTTTCTCCACTAGACAGAGCATCGACAGCGCTCTGTCATAACTAGGGAAAAGAGTCGTCATCCCTAAGGATGGAAAAAAATTGCCAATGGAATCTCATGCTAGGATTTCTCACAAGGAAAACAAGCAACTCTGGAATTTTCTCGATGCTCTGTCATAAATAGGGAAAAGAGTCGTCGTCCCTAAGGATGGAAAAAAATTGCCAATGGAATCTCATGCTAGGATTTCTCACAAGGAAAACAACCAATTGTGGAATTTTCAGGTGCAATATAATTTCCCCCAAAGTACGAGGCTAGAAGGAAGTGATAGGTCAAATACTTTGCTAGACATCAAACCAATATCAGATGCAATAAGAGATGAGCTTCACAATTGACATAAGACCAATAACTGACTTGTCTGACTCAACCATGGATGCGTACCAATACACTGCATATTCATGATAATGACCATGTCATGGCTACCAAGAATACACTGTAGATCCATGAATAAATAACATAGAGAGAGAAACATGGCTATGGAACATACAAAGTAGATCCATGTTATCCGAACCCAGTATGGACATAGCCACCAAACATACAATGTGGATCCATGTCATGACTTCAAATAATCTTCCATCGCAACCTGAGGATAGGAAATTATGTTGATGAAGCCAAACCGCTCAAGTTCTTCATTCCAATTCCCAACTGATACGATTCTAACCATGTGAATAGATGTCTTGACGTCGAACATGGCATGAACCACTTGATTACCAGTCATTGATGTAAAATGTTAACAAGTGTGAGGGAGATCACCATTAATGTCAATGATTCCAAAGGTATATCAATACATTCTCCCAAGTGTGAATAGATGTTTTGAATTCAAACACTTGATAGAATATTTCAATCAGAGGTCATTGATCAAAACCTACTGTTGAAAGCGAGGAAACCTACCATTGAGGCATGCAGGCCTCAAGGTGTTTGGCTAGGTTTCTAAGTCTAATTCCTAGATGATGAGTTGAATTCGACACGAATAGACTCATCGAAGGAGGGCCATGATGTTTCACCCATCATCGACATGAAACATGGAACAAAATGTTATTTTTGAAGTTATGAGACAACCATGAAACTGACTCCAACATGACCAACTTGGTAGGAAGGTAAAGTTAGTGATTATTTGAATTTCAGAAGAAACATCCTTTGTACAATTTATGACACAAAAAGTGACTTGGTATATTTGAATTGAAGAGAATGAAACTAGGTGTAATGCAAGGAATATGAAAAATAATTCTTTTAATTGACTTAAAGGAGTCAGGTAACTCACAAAAATGGATTGACTTGGAGACAAGCTGAATACCCAAATATTCAGATATGCAAATGCAGACAGGTGCCATGTTCAACGGTGGAATGTAGACTTCCATAAATACAAATGAAAAACATTCCCATTTCCCTTAATTTCCCCATATTGAAGGATGAGTGCTTCTTTTCATTTTTACGAGTCCAAAGAGGGTAACAAACATTCATTGTATCTCATTAAGCAATGAGTCTATTCTCACATATTTTACAAACCTGAGAAAGGAGGGGTTCATTCCCAGATAGGGTCTTTCATCATTTTATTTTATGAGTCCAATGAAAGTGAACTCAGTATCGTTCATGTTTAAATAGTATGAACGAAGACGCAAGAAGACTCCAAAAGATCTATTTTCATAAATATCCCTAATCTATCCGAAAAAGCGATAACGTACCACCGATTAGTCGATCGCTCTAATACTTTTACAAGCGTGAACGTAACAAGTTTGTTTGGTAATATTTTTGTGTTTTTAAGCTTCCAGGTCAAATATATATGGCTCATGGCTATGATTTAAGCTCTTTTTGTCTTTTTCAAGCTCAAAGTGGAAATGAAAAAGTATCGAGCATCTTTAACACTTTTCACATGCTCGTTAAACAACCAGTAAAAGAGTGTCGAGTCCATTTTTGTTGCATTTTCAGAGTCGTAAAAAAATGCTTATGAAAAATAGAACCCATTACGGAGTTATATTTAAGCTCCTCCACTGGGGACATGCTGAATACCCAACTGTTCAGATATGCAAATGCAGACAAGGACCATGTTCAAAGGAATTCTACAACCGGTGTGGACATTGTTTGTTTCTCTACCCTGTAAAACACAAGTGTAGAACAAAAGACAACAACAGCATATCCTTCCCCTAGATAAACAATTTGATCAACATGAAACCAAAATCATACCTCAGATCTAAGCCCTTTTGTCCTTGTTCCAAAAGTCCTTCTTGCAAAAATCAGTACCTGCAAAAGAGATTAAAAGACAAAAGCACAAAGTGAAAGAATCATGACAAATCAATCATCTATGTTAGTGATCAAGCAGTCTAACAACATTTAACTGATATTCACACACATTTAATATGGGAAAGGGGAACACTTTTGTATTAATAATAAGAGAGTAAAGTTACAACCATAAATCCTCAATTTTGCTATTTTTATCCTCTACAACAAATCTACAATACTTCACGCTTAAAACAATATCTTCACACATAAGCTCACTCTATATTTCCTCTAAACCAAATCTCAGTCCAACAACATAAGGGTGCTTTCTTTGGCCTCCTCTCACTCACTCCATGAAAGCTTCATTTATAGGCCAAATATGATGAGATTCACTTGGGGAATGGATAGGAGGTGATCGCAACAGGTGAGGAAGGAGAATGCCACCTATCCCTATCTAGTAGTAACAAAATCGACATACGATTTCGTAAGGAAGCTTATAGAATGTTCTTTTTTTCATGTTTTAGGCTGATTGACGCACTTGGATTCAGGTGAAGAAGCGTCGACGTGTTTTGATCAATAATGAGAAGTGTCGATGATGCCTACTACTAAAAGATAAATAAGAGCCGACGCACTTTGCTCCACTAGAAAGAGCACCGATGACACTCTGTCATAACTGGGTAAAAGTGTTGTGGAGAACCTCCTGTAATAAACAATGAGAATGCACGATATAACAAAAAGAATGGATCACAGAAGAGATTTTATTAATCGCAATCCACTTTGAGGGGGAAACCTCCTTTGAGAAATCTCAATACAAAATAACCCTTCGATGCTTTCATTAGCCTCAACACATACTTGTATACTAAGTTTAATCTAAACAACTATTACTCCCCATGAATGTGGGATAATGCAAAATATTAATTGGATGGCTTAACAACTATTACTTACTCCCCATGAACGTGGGATAATACAACATACTAATGGGACGACTTACAAAGCATATGTGTCCGACAAAATATACTAACAAAATAAAGAGGAGGGTTGACACGGATTCTTAACATCCCCTCCCTCTTAGAAAATATTTATCCTCAAAGCTTTAGATGTGGAAACTAATGCTGCATATGAAGGAGTGGTTCCCATGTAGAATCCTCTGGTTGCATGTCATGCCACTGAATTAAGGCCTCTGCCTGAACATGTGAACTGTTGGGGGTGTATGGAAGGAGCATTGGCAGTGCCTAACCATAAAAGGCTTCATATGGATTCATTTTAGATGCAGTATGATAGGAAGTATTGTACCACCATTCAGCAAGAGGGAGCCACTTTTCCCATTGATGTTGTTGTTTAAAGGTGAAGCAATGAAGATAAGTTTCCAATCATTTGTTGGTGAATTCAGTCTGACCATCTGTTTGTGGGTGATATCCCAATCTCATTTTCAGTTTGGTTCCAGTGAGCCGAAAGAGTTCAATCCAAAAATTACTTGTGAAAGTTGCATCGCAGTCTGAGACAATGGAAGAAGGGATTCCACGAAGATGAAAAATTTGGTCCATGAAAATTTGGGCAACTGAGGAGGCGGTATATGGATGGCTGAGAGCATAGAAATCACTATATTTGGAGAGCCGATCAACCACAACCAATATTAACGTCTTCCCTCCATATTTACGGAGCCCTTCAATGAAATCCATTGAAATATCTGTCCAAATCCTTGTAGGGATGGGTAAGGGTTCTAGTAAGCCAAGGAGGAGTGTAGTTTCACCCTTGTGGCGTTAGATGGTATCAGATTCGAAAACCATCTATTGAATTTCCCGTTTCATTCCCTTCCAAAAGAATTTATTCCGTGCCCGCTCATACATTTTTGAGGAACCCAGAATGCCTTGCTGATGGAGAAGCATGGATTTTATAGAATACATCATGGTGAATATTCGTGCTCTGGGGAAGCACTAGATGACCCTTGTATCTCAAAGACAAACCATCCCAAGAGTAATGCGGTACAATAGAAGGATTACTGGTCAACTATTGGATGATTTTAGATAAGGAAGATTCATTGACGTAGCCTTGCTGAACAGATTGTAACCAATTTTGAATAGGCATAGAAATAGCTAAAATAGAAGCATGGTCATCAAATGTGCGGGAAAGAGCATCTGCCACAAGATTGTCCTTACCCTTATTGTAAGTGATCTCATAGTCATAACCCATGAGTTTCCTAACCCATTTTTGTTGTGTTGGGGATGAGACCCATTTTTCGAGGAAATATTTCAGACTCTGGTGATCAGTCTTGATGTAGAAATGATTCCCTAAGAGGTATGGCTTCCACTTCTGTACGACATGCAAAATAGCCATAATTTCCTTCTCATATGTAGAGGCGGCTAAATTCTTACCAGACAGGGATTTGCTGGTGAACCCAATGGGATGTTCGTCATGGAGGAGGACAACACCAAGTCCATTGTCGCAAGCATCACTCTCAATAGTGAAGGGCTTGGAAAAATCAGGCATAACTAGAACAAGTGTGGTACATATAGCTTGTCTCAGTTTCTGAAAGGCACACTCAACAGCAGGTGTCCATGCAAAAGCATCATTTTTTAGCAGAGTTGTTAATGGCGTTGCAATCTTCCCATAATCCTTGACAAACTTATGGTAGTAGCCAGTAAGTCCCAAAAACCCACGAAGGCTCTTCAGGGTCCGAGGATGTAGCCAAATTTTCATGGCATCTATTTTGGCAGGATCGACATGAACCCCTTGATTTGAAACAATATGCCCGAGATACTCTACTTCCTTCTACCCAAAAACACATTTAGATCATTTGGCACAGAGATGATGATCATAGAAAAGTTGCAGTACAAGATACAGATGTTGGAGATGCTCATCCCATGTTTTACTATAGATGAGGATGTCATCAAGGAAGGCCAGAATAAAGTTTCACAAGTAGTTCCGGAATATTTTATTCATCAATGCCTGAAATGTGGAAGGAGCATTTGTGAGGCCAAATGGCATGACCAAAAATTCATAGTGGCCATCATGTGTGTGGAAATTTGCTTTAGGGATATCATTCTCATGAATCCGAATTTGGTGATACCAAGAACGAAAATCCAACTTGGAGAAAAAATGAGCATCATGGAGCTCATCCAGAAGCTCATCAACAATGGGAATTGGAAACTTATCCTTGATTGTGATGTGATTAAGTGCTCAAAATTCGATGCAAAGGCGCCATGACCCATCTTTTTTCCAGACAGAGAAGGAACTAGTGCTAGGGTGAATAACAACTTGCTTCAGTAAGTCATGAATAAGCATCTCAATCTCTGTCTTGTGGTGAAACTGGTAGCGATAGGACCTGATGTTGGGAGGGACGCTTCCAGGAAGGAGAGGAATATGATGGTCCTCTGGTCTGGAAGGTGGCAATCCCACTGGCTCCACAAACATACATGCATATCGATCCAAATTTTTTTGTAGAATCAATGGAGTAGTTGAGACTGCTGAAGGTTGCATCTGAATAAAATGGAGCTAAGAAATGACACCATGTGAAATCTTCTTAAAAATATTTTCCATGCAATGTGAACTGATGATGCTGAGAGACCCTAGTTGTAATCCCCGCAATGTTTGTTTTTTACCATTGATTGAAAACTGAATCCAAAGTTCGACAAAATCCCATAAAATGGGTCCAAGTATGTGTAACCATTGAGCGCCCCAAACCACATCACATCCACCTAAGGGTAAGGAAAACATGTCAGAGAGCAAGTAATAATCCCCCATATAGATTCTCACATTATGACACTTCCCTTTATAAGGTAAGGTGCCCCCATTGAACTTCAAAGCTGGAGGAAGGATGGACAAAACAATCAGCCTATTTGGTGATCCTCGAGTCAATGAAGTTGTGAGTGCTACCAGAATCAATAAGTATTGTAAGAGGGAGTTTTTTGAAGAAACCTCTACCCCACATGGTTTGTGGGGTGCTGACTCTGGCTAAGGCATGGAGAGATATCTCTGTCTGGTTGTATGGAGTAGGCAGGTCAACAGGAAGTTGCTGAATGTCACCCTCAACATCTACTGGATCCTGAGCACCATAAAAAATGTCAGGTGCAGGCAAAGAATCCACATCCAAGAGATAGAGCTTTTGCTCGGCACATCTATGTCCCCCAGTGAATTTCTCGTCACAATTATAAAAAAGTCCATTTTTCTCGATGTTCCCGCATCTCCACTTCAGAAAAATGCTTGATAGGATTGGTTCTAGGAGCTGGCATAATTTGGGTTCTTTGGCGAACCATAGTTCTAAATGGAACAAGAGTGGATTTGGAGTGTTGTTGAGACCTGATCTTGTCCTCTGATAGCTTAGCCAACCCTAGGGTTTCCATCATTATGTTGGGACAGAACATTTTAACCTCATATCGTAGTGCATCCTTTAGACCACTGATAAAACAACTCAGGTAGAATGCATCAGGAAATCCTTCTGTGTGATTGGCTAGTTTTTCAAATTATGTCTAATAGTCCCTCACAGTTCCAGTTTGGTGAATTTTGGTGAGTGCTATTATGAAGTAATCAAAATTATTAGGACCAAATCATTGCAAAAGGAGTTGGAAAAAATCTGTCCAGTTTGGCTCTGCATGAGCCTTGATGTACCAACAGAACCATTGAAGGGCTTCATGTTCCAAATGAAAGGATGCAAGTGGGACTTTATTGACATCAAAAGTGTTATGCAGACTAAAATATTGTTCTTCCCGGTAAATCCATCCAGTCAGATCATCACCATTGAATCGAGGAAAATCCAGCTTCATCCTGCGGAAGTTTCTAGAGGAAGCAAACCCAGTGTCTGTAGAAGACTCAGGCTATCGGCGGTTGTTCATGGGTGAATGTTGAATATGGAGGCCGAGAAATTTTTTATCTATATCTTCAAGTTTGGACTTGATGGCGGCAAATTCTTCTTCCATTTGTTTATTTTCTCCGACGCGGGTGGAAACCATAAGCAGTTTTTTTTGTAATGGATAGATAAACAAAAACGGAAAGGGGTTTAAAAAAAGAAAATTTGGATTTGGGAAAAACTCGGGGGAGGGGGGGGGGGTTAATTGGGATTTAATAGGGTTTTGGGCACTTTCTTAGGGACGGGAAGTAGAAAATGTGAATTTCAGAGGCGAGATGAAATCTCTCTAAAATTTATCAAAGAGGGACAATGAAGCAGAAATGGAAAATGAAGACCATGGAAAAATTTGAAGGCGATTGGGCGAGAATCGAAAAAGTTATGACAAACCCTAAAAATAAACAAATGTGGAATTGGGGATAAGGTTTTCAAGGAAGGAATATGCAGAATGGGATTACCAGGGTTACAGTGAAGTTTCAAGGTAAACAGAACTAAATCAAAGAAGTATGGCCAAAAAACGTTTTTTTTTTCTTTTCTAAGAAAATGATCTATGGCAGTTTTGGAAATCTATGTTTTATCAATTGGAAATGGAGGAATTGATTTGTAAGGGTTCCAAAAATATGCTCTTTATCAACTGTAAATGGATATGGACCCTAGGTATGTTCGTCTTCCTAAAGGTTCACAGGAGTCACTAGGCCACCAAGGTTGTCTGACAGCTTGCGTATTGGGGCAATACCCCTCACTCCATCGCGCAGGTAAAATTGCTAACTGCTTGGCCACAAATTATAGCTCTTTAATTTTCCTCACGGGTGGGAATCTAGTCAATCCGGTGGGGTTCATTTCCCTTTTCGCTTGGTAGGTCCTCTCAATGGTCAATTACTTCAGGGTTCCTATGGTACTCCCCACAATGAGTTTTAGGGCTATCCCCAAGTACTTCTCACAATTAAGCAGATAGGGTTTATTCCCTGATCCAAATGAATAATACTGATGCAAGAAGAAGAACGATTGCAATGATCATAGCCAGGAAGCACTGCAAAAGAAAAAAAATTGGTAGAAAATCCACCCAACGAGCCCAAGAAAGTGCTATGATACAAGATGTGGAGAACCTCCTGCAATAAACAATGAGAATGCACGATATAACAAAAATAATGGATCAAAGAAGAGATTTTATTAATTGCAAACCACTTCGAGGGAGAAACCTCCTTTGAGAAAGCTCAATACAAAATAACTCTTCGATGCTTTCATTAGCTTCAACACGTACTTATATACTAAGTCTAATCTAAACAACTATTACCCCCCATGAATGTGGGATAATGCAACATATTAAATGAATGACTTAACAACTATTACTTACTCCCCATGAATGTGGGATAATACAACTTACTAATGGGATTACTTACAAAACATATGTGTCCAACAAAATATACTAACAAAATAAAGAGGAGGGTTGACACGGATTCTTAACAAGCACCGACCTCGCTAAGGATGGAAAAAAGTTGCCAAAGGAATCTCAGGCTAGGCTTTCTGAAAGGCAAACAGGCAACTGTAGAATTTTCAGGTGCAACATATCTATGGACTATGGAGTTAATATTGCATCTTTTTTACACCTTAGTGGGATCCTATTTCCCACATAACCCATATTGGGAATATATTCCCTTACATTTATGTGTTTTGGGTCATTTATGAACCATTTTCCTAGTTTTAAGGGGTTGTAATATATTTTCTAGCTTCCAGTCTTGTACTATGCATTGATGATCCTATTTTTGTGCTTCGATGATATTTATGACCCTATTAAATTCCATTTTTCACCTATTTCTCCCTCCTTGATTTTTTGTAAATCCCTTTATGCATTAGTGTTCCTCCATGTTCTCTTCATGGCTACACTCCCTAGTTTTTTATAACTCCTCCTCATGGTGCTAATTCAGTAAAGGGAATCTTTTCACTAAGCCACCGCTCCACTAATTCAATTCAAGTCTCCACGATGAAGCTTAAACCTTACCTCTCACTACTTTTAGTTGATCCCTTTGGGTTAGAGTTGGTCTGTTGGTGCTATAATTTAATATGCCCTCTCCTTGTTGAAGTTAATATTAAGCTATAGACCATGTGACTTGTGTTATCTATCCATGTTGGGAATGTTGGTAGTACTGGGAGTGTATTGAGATTTATAGTTATTCTAGTTGTTTTCCCTTTGCTTCCCTTCTAGCACTCTACTAGTACAAGTTCTCACATAGGAAGCCAGGAAATGTGAATGGTGAGTTAGGTCATATCCCATAGGCAGTGGATACGTACATGAAAGTAGTAGTGGGAAACATTGTGGTTCTAGAAAAAGGAAGTTATGAGAGTTGTTAGATTAAGTGTTCATCTACATGTGGATCCATGGTATCTTTTTGGGGGTGGCCTGTTCAAGCAAGGAAGGATTGATGGTGTCTACGATTGGGAGGAAAGTCATCCAGCTGTAACCAGTTGCCCATATCTTGAGATAAGTATTTCTCATATGATTTTATTTATGCTTTAACATATTATTAAGATGATTATGTGCAAAGGTGTATGAATTGAATTATATATTTGCTTTATTATTATATTTCATAATCGGGTTACAAGAAGAATGGAATCAGTAGAATCCAAATTCGAGATGATATTCATTCTGATCTTCTTTCTCTTCTTAAAAAATTGTAACTATGACTCTATGATACTAGGAGGGGTGCAAATATGTGTTCTGGTTCACCAATATTTGTTCATTTTTGTGCTTTGGGGCCTATTCCATTATGTCTATAACAACATTTCCAATAAGGATCACCTTTCTTTTCATCGAAAAATATTTTCGGATGACGTAGATATGTTTGTTTTGGTCCAGCAGTTTTCTTGGTGCCAGGTTGAACGCACTAGATATTAGATTGGAAAGGTTCTATGCATGGACATACTCCTATTTATAGATATGTGTTTTGATGATGTAATGTGAATGTAATATTGACTGATGGAGGGAGGTAGGAATCCATGAAAACTAAAATATATTAGTGAAAAATGGTCGTAGGGGACAACCATTGGGAGGTGATTTTGTGGGCTATGATTGCAGTTGATGCCTTTTGTTTTACTTTGGTTGTGGTGTGGCTATTGTTGTAAAGGAAAGTGTCCTATGGCTAGGGTTTAAGAGGCCATCAACGTACTGGGGTTGAAAGGTGGATGCAAATGGTTCTGCAAGTATATATAAGCAAGATTTAGAGATAAGAAAGGTCCACACCTGATTAACTAAAGGCTGGTCCAAGCTTTCTCTTCAATCCTATTCTTGCTCCTCTTGCTCCAAGAAACCTGTAAAATGAATTATACCTTCCTCAAACCAATATGACCACATATAAAGCAACGATAATCAAATAAACCTGAAATATCGATCTGATTAACATCATAATATGATCATAAACAGAGATTCAATCACACATTGAACAATGATTTGGGAAGAAGAAGGACATCACATCTTTATTAATCTTGAAAACAAGTACAAGTATACCTTCTCTTCAAGTTCTACACCTCACGAAACCTTGATCCAGTTCTGCTGCTTCTCTTCTCCAAGGAACTCAGCCTCTAAGCTCTGCAACACAAGGAGAATGCTTCTAGGGAAAAGGTGTGGGAAAAGAGAGCTCCAAATCCTCTAGCATAACAATGCAAAGATTCAAGTCTCCTCTCATGGACCTCCCTACCTCTATTTATATGCTTAAGGAAGAGTTAGGGGCGAAGACAAAGTAGTTACAACTGAAGGAGTCAGTTGCATAACTACCCAAACTACCCGAAATTCAAAAGACGTGTTTTTTGACACTTTTAAGAGGCGTACGTGGGTTGCTGAAACAACAGTCGCGTACATGAGAAATACACGCGGGTTGCTAATACAGAAATTCACGTATATGTAGCAACTCGTGTACGTACACGGGTATCATAGAGAGCAACTCGCGTACGTACACAGGTATTATAGAGAGCAAGTCACGTATAGACAAAACAAACTCATTTTAAGGGTACTTCTAGGCATTTTCAGACTTTGGTGTCTTCTAGAAAGTTTTAGATAATAGAAATACCTTTCCAACGGTGTAGAGATGAGGTCAAACGGAGTTACAAAACTCAAGATAGAGGTCCTCCAAGTTAGGTGTTTTTTCAGTGACTTTCAGTGACTTTTCATGAAGTGTCGTCATGGAAGTGTCGACATGCGACGGAATCATGGGAAAGTGGTCACAGGCAGAGATGTGTCATTTTGAGCTATAACATCTATTACAACCTACATATGTTTCTTGATGTGTGTTTTCCTTAATGTTTATCTTCGCTTAAATCACACACCGAACAACACCACAAACTAATTAAATCTGTAAAACAGTTAACAACACAATACTTGACAATTAAACTATGTTTTCAATCATCTTTAGAAAGAATAAGAATTTAATGTATGATCTTAATCACACAATGATAATATATTCATTATTCATGCCTTGAATGTGTATATGAACTTAAATTTAATGTTGATAGAGTTTATTAAGTGTTGAGATTATTTAACTAAGGGAGAGGAATTATTTAATTAAGTAACACAACCTTAGTAATGTTAATTAAATTTAAAACTTTAATTAATCATTTAATGGTTAGTTGTCCTAACCTTATTCCGTTGTTCTTAAACTTTAGAACCTTTTGTCTTGTCACAATGGTCAAGGACATTACATCAACCTACAAGTGAAGTCAACCATGGATTGAATTCAACCCTGGATTGAAGTCACCTTTGGCTTTAATTCAACCACGGATTGAAGTCACCTTTTGATTGAAGTACTACGGATTGAAGTCAACCTTGAACTGCAGTCGACCTTGCTTCAAAATAAATAAACCATATTCAAAAGTATGGTTGTGGATTAAATTCAACCATGGTTCAAAGTCAATATTGGACTAATGTTAACCATGAATTCATGTCATTAATGTTAATATTATTAACAGGTTGAAGTCAACCTTGGAGTGAAGCCAATCTTAGATTGAATTCAACCTTTAAGTCAATGTTGGATTGAAGTCAACCATGGATTGTTTTCAACCCTTGATTGAAGTCACCCTTGGCTTTAAGTTAACCATGGATTAAATTCAACCTTTGATTGAAGTAAACCTTTCTTAAAATCCAACCTTCCTTAAATGTAAACTATGGATTGAAGTCAACATTGAGTTGATGTTAACCTTGGATTGAGGTCGACCTTTGATTAAAGTTAACAATGGATTTAAGTCATCCATGAATTAAAGCCAACCTTTCTTGAAAGTCGACCTTACTTAAAAGTGAACGTTGGTTTGTAGTCAACTATGGATCTAACCCAACCTTGGATTGAAGTCAATCATGGATTAAACTTAACCTTGCTTAAAATTTAATGATGGATTGAATTCTAATATGGATTGAAGACAACCTTAGATTGAACTCAACCTCGCTTAAAATCTAACTATGTATTAAAGGAAACTATGGATTGATATCACCCATGCATTGAAGTTAACCTTGGATTGAAGTCAACCTTGCATTGAAGTCAATTTTTTATTGAGGTCAACCTTGATTAAAGTCGAGCATGAATTGAAGTCAATATTCTATTAAACATGACCATGGGTTGAAGTCAACCTTGTATTGGATTCAACCTTAGATTGGAGTGAACCTTGGATTGAAGTTAACCATGGATTAAATTCAACTTTGGATTGAATTTAACTTTGGATTGAATTTAACCTTGGATTGAAGACACCATTTGATTGAAGTCAACCTTTATTAAAATTCAACTACAATATGGATTTAATTCAAACCTTGCATTGAATTCATTCTTGGATTGAAGTCGACCTTTCTTAAAAGTCAACTACGAATTGAAGTCAAGAATGGGTTGAATTCAAACTTGGATTAAAGTCAACCTTTCTTAAAAGTCAAATATCGATTGATCAACCTTTCTTAAAAGTGAACTATGGATTGATTAACCTTAATCAAAGCACAATTATGTATTAAAGTCAAATATGGATTAAACTCAACCTTAGATTGAAGTCATCCTTTCTTAAAAGTCAATTATGGATTGAAGCCAAATATGGATTGAGTTCTACTTTAGATTGAAGTCAACTATAGATTGAATTCAACTATGGATTGAATTATAGCTTGGATTGAACTCAACCTTGACTAAAATTTAATGATGGATTAAAGCTAACATGAGATTGAATCTGACCTTACATTGAAGTCAACCTTTCTTGAAAGAGAACTATAAATCAAAGTTATCCTTCGTTAAAAGCAACTAAGGATTTAAGTCAAATGTGGATTAATGTCAAGTATGGATTAAAGTCAACCCAGCTTAAACGTTAAATGTGAATTAAAGTCACCCTTGGATTAAAGTTAAACATGAATTAGACTCAACCTTAGATTGAAGCTAACCTTAAATTGAAATCAACCATGGATTAAATCAATCTTGGATTGATGTGAACTATGGATTGAGGTCAATCTTGGATTGAAGTCACTTGTTGATTGAATTCAACCATGCTTAAAATTCAACTATGGATTGAATTCAAATATTGACTAAAGTCAACCTTGGAATGAATTCAACCATTGATTGAAGTCATTTATGGATTAAAGTCAGCTATGGATTTAATTCAACCATGGTTCAAAGTCAACTAATAATTGAATTCAACCATGGGTTGAAATCAACTGTGGATTAAAGGCAACCTTTGATTGAATAATCTTGCTTAAAATTCAACTACAAATTGAATTCAACCTTACTTAAAATTCGACTATGGGTTGAAGTCAACTATGGATTTAAGTGAAATATGGATTGAGGTCAACCATGGATTGAAGTGAATTATGGATTGAAGTCAACCATGGATTGAACTTAACCTTGAATTAAACTCAACCTTGAATAAAATTTAACTATGGATTGAAGAAAACCATGGATTGAAGTTAACCTTGCATTGAATCCAACCTTGGATTGAAGAAAACATTTCTTGAAAGAAAACTATGGATTAAAGTTAGCCTTGGTTAAAATTCAACTATGGATTAAAGTCAACTGTTGATTAATGTAAAATATGGATTAAAGCCAAGATTAAAGTTAGCCTTGCTTAAAAATTAATTATACATTACAGTCACCCTTGGATTAAAGTAAAGAATGAATTGGAATCTATCTTAGATTGAAGTCAAGCTTCTTAAAAGTCGATAATGGAGTGAATTCAACCTTTCATTGAAGCAAACCTTGGAATGACATCAACCATTAATTGAATCAACCTTGGAATGACGTCAACCATTAATTAAATCAACCTTAAATTGAATTCAATCTTGGATTAAGTCACTCATGGATTGAAATCAACCTTGCTTAAAAGTTAATTATGGATTGAAGTCAACCTTGGAATTAAGTCAACCCTTAATTGAAGTTAAATATGAAGTGAATACAACTATGGATTTAAGACAACCATGGGTTATAGTCAACCTTTGATTAAAGTCAATGTTACTTAGAAGTCAACTATGCATTTAAGTCAACCATAGGATGAAGCCCACCTTGGATTGAATCCAACCTTAGATTGAATAATATTTCTTAAAATTCAATTACGGATTAAAGTCTACCTTTCTTAAAATTCAACTATTGGTTGAATTCAATCTTATTTTGAAGTCAACTTTGGAGTGAAGTCAATCTCAGATTGACTTCAACCTTCAATTTAATCTTGGATTGAAGTCAACATGGATTCAAGTCATCCCTAGATAGAAGTCACCCTTGGCTTCAAGTCAACCATGGATTGAAGTCAACTTTTTATTGAAGTAAACCTTGAACTACAGTCGACCGTGGTTCAAAGTCAATAAACCACTTATAAAAGTGTGCTTACGGATTGAATTCAACAGTGGTTCAAAGTCAATATTGGACTAATTTAAATCATGGATTGATGTCATTAATGCTAATATTATTAACAAATTGAAGTCATCCTTGGAGTGAAGTCAATTTTGGATTGAATTTAACCATTAAGTCAACCCTCCTTAAAAGTCAACTATGGATTGAAGTTGACCTCGAATTGAAGTCGACATTGAATTGAAGTTAACCATTGATTCAAATCAATCATTACTTAAAGCCAACCTTGTTTGAAATCCATCCTTACTTAAAAGTCAACTTTGGTTTGTAGTCAAATATGGATCTGATCCAACCATGGATTGAAGTCAACATTGCTTAAAAGTTAACTATGCATTTAAGCAAACCTTAGATTGAAATCAACCTTGCTTAAAATCCACCCATGTATTAAAGGAAATTATGGATTGAAGTCACCCATGTATTGAAGTTAATCTTGGATTGAAGTCAACCTTACATTGAATCCATTTTTTTATTGAGGTCAACCTTGAATTAAATTTGACCATGGATTGAATTCAAGATTTTTATTAAACATGACCATAGGTTGAAGTCAACCTTGGATTGATGTCAACCTTAGATTGGAGTGAACCTTGGATTGAAGTCCACAAATGATTAAATTCAACTTTAGATTGAAAACCTTGGATTGAAGACAACATTTGATTGAAGTCAACATTTCTTAAAATTCAACTATGGATTGAAGTCAACCTTTCTTAAAATTCAACTATGAATAAAATTCAAATATGGCTTGATTTCAACCTTGGATTCAAGACAACCTTCGATTGAAGTCAACATTGGATTGATATCAAATTTGTTTAAGCATCAACTGGATTGAATTCAATTGTGGACTATTATTATCTATGGATTGTTGTCAACCATGGTTCAAATTCAACATTGCTTAAAAGTCAACTATGATTTTAAATCAGCCATGCAAAAATATGGTATTAATAATTGAACTTATAACATGATGGAATAGTGTCGACCATATTAAAGGGGTTGACTAAAAAGCATACTCACCAAAATGAAGAGTCGATTGAAGTAAAAGAGAGACCCCATAGAAATTTCGATTTAACTAAAGATTCAGCCATCTTCACATACAATGTCACCAAAAAGAAGCCAACCAAAATTTTCTCAACATATTAATACTTGAAACAAAAATATATCGACGGAAGGAATGAGTCACTATTCATTATGCATCAATTTTTTGATAGCATAGTTGAGAGTCAGTGGTCGAAATTGTTAATTGTTGGACACATGGTAGATGTTTAACTTCAAGTTGATGAATGAATTTATTTATCTATAGGCAGTTGAGGAGTGTGACCACAATATAAGCATCTCAACATATCCTCAAGAGCACTCAAACCAAAGCCTGTGAATCCTTTCAATATGCATAATCCTTACTAAATACTTAATTAGGGTTTCCACCTTAGCAGCTTGACGAATTTGATCGACGGTTTGTTTGCTCTGATTTCCGAGAACCTATAAATAATGATTGATTGCGTTGATTCAGTGGAAGAAATATAGGGTTTTGGTCAATGGTCGAAATCAATGATATATGAACTAATTGATGGATAGGTTCACAAACTTGTTTAGATATTGCTACCAACGCTCTTTTCAATCGATAGCTTTATTCTTCATCTCTATATAAACTCATTTTCATTATAAATACCCTGGAAATATTAATACCAATGGTTAGGTCTAGCATTATTGAGCCTGTTGGTGTCATGTTAACACTTTTCAATAGAGCAAATGGTCAAGACAGGTTTCATTTTGTTAGGTGGCTCTAGATCAAAACTCACAGCTTTTGGGAGGTGACATCTAAAGCCAAAGATGCTAAGGGTTGGTGTGGCCCAGGCCGAGTGCAATCCTCAGGTGCTTTTGAATGCTTAGATGCCCCTAGGTTGTGGTTTCTCAGACCAAAGGTTGGGCCAACAAGTCAAAAGGCATTGTAGCAAAAACTTAGTTGGGCCAGCAAGTTAAAGGACATTGCAGCAAAAACTTAGTTGGACCAACAAGTCAAAGGACATTGCAACAAAAACTTAAATATTGAACCTGTTGCAGGTCATTTAATGCGGCAGTAGGTAAATGCCTAATAATCATTAAAAAAATTCTAGAATCAATGAATAAATAAATTGACTATCAATTGCCTTTACCAAAATTTCAACCAACAAATCTTTCAACATCCTTACCAACTATCCAGGAAGAGAGAGAGGAGCATTCTCTTTCAAGGGTGGCTGGGTCATCGAAGGGTATCCACAAAGTATCCAAGTTGGGAAATATTGGAATCAATGAAGGAGTTTACAGTCAGGTATGAGTGCACCCGCCACCTCTTGGCCAACCTAAATACATTTTGTTTTTTAAGTGACCGAGCTCTGCAAATCTCCATCATTCACTTCAAAAAATCCAATAAATTCTAATGCATCAAACTCCACGTGAACCTAAATAAATATTATGCTTAAATGCGATCTCAACCAGTGGGCACAATCCCTTGCATCCCTTGTCATTATACATATAGGAGCTATATTTAATGAAAACAAGAAATTTTAACAAGGCGCTTCGCAATCCAATGGAGTTTTTAGAAACACACTCCATTCCATCAACCCATGAAGGGGAGGTGAATGAAGAGGGTGAAATACTTCCAATTCAAATTTTGTGCTCATCTCTACCTTAACTTACACATTCCCCATCCTTCTTTTCATTTATAACTTAGAGTTTTCATTTTCATTTTTATTTTCTTTCTAGAGAGGTGGCCTTTGGGTGCCCTTCAATCCCTCCAACCCCTAGTACGATTTGCAGTTGTGCGAGCTGGGATGTATGGCCATGCATTGTGCCAAAGGATATGATTGGTATAATTCAACACAATGCTTTGATTGTTGGAAGAACTGCTAAGTAGGGAAAAATTGATATCTTTGGGGAGAAATGTGCACACAACACACTTTAGGAGACTGCCCAGTTCGACCTATTGACCTCATTCTTCCATTACTATTATGGTTGGATACGAGCAAGGGTTTGGATATAGAGGGTCCTCTATTAGAGAATGAGAAATGGATAGTAACAGTAGTATGGATGTATATAGAGTCTTCAAATTCGACCACACAATAGATATGTTGTATTTAATCTCCTGTTACAAAATATCACCCCTAAATCTTACCTAGTCATTGCCTTTTCCCAGCACCTGAGGGCATGATTGGATAATGTCTATGCTAAGGCGCATAAGTACCAATGAGAGTTATAATTAGCCAAGCTTCAACTCCTCTGCTATAGACTCGCTCTGGAATCTTAATATCCCCTTGAAAATTGGCTGCTTCATTTGGTTAACTACTAAGGGTCGGATTCTGACTTGGGATCAATTACAACATCGAGGTATGTAGGGCCCTAGTAGATGTGTCCTTTGTAGTTTAGGTGAAGAGAATACTCAGCATCTCTTTATTGACTATTCATTCACCAAAGGAGTCTTTTCCTACTTTGTTGTTTGATATGGATTTCCTCCTTCTCAATTTGTATCTGTCTCTTCTTTTCTGGAATACTAGTTCAAGAATATCCCGATCTCTGCTCACTTTAGATGTCTATCGATTTTCTTTTATTGGTGTATTTGGAATCTCAGAAAATGATGCATTTTTTACAATAAAACGCCTTCTATCCATGCTCTTATCATTCAGATTGATAACCTTATGCACTTGTATCCAGTACCTCAAAAAAAGCTAAGAATTAGGAATATTGGTCTGTGTCCCATGATCAACTACCCTTGTGGATTTTTTGATGGTGCTGCTACAGGAAATATTGGTGGTGTTGGCTTTGTGATTCATTTTAATACTGATTATTGCATTAGTTTCTCCCTGGGATGTGGATGCAGCACAAACACCAGAGCTAAATTACTGGCACTATGGGCTATTCTGAGAGTGAGTAAGTTGATGGGTTTACCCATACACTTGATATTTGGTGACTCACTTGTCATTATCTCTTGGCTTAACAGACTCGCAATTCTTAATTTCCCTTATCTGAATCATTGGTGATGACATCCGTTCTATGCTGCTTTCTGCCCCTCATGTGATATTCAAATATATATATTGTGAGCATAACACGCAGGCTAATGGTCTCTCCAAGCAGGCATTGAAGATGGATATGGGTTTTGGTTTCTTTTTTGAATCTCTGGATGGCATGACATTGATCATGGCCAATTTATGCTTGTCTAGCATGTGCAGAGCTATATGCTCTTATTCTTTTGGCACATTGTGTTTTGATATGTATTTGTTCTTAGTCCGCTTTGCAGTGACTTTCAGCCGGCATGCTTTGCTCAGGACTTGTCTGTTTTTTTATCACTCTCGATCTCACTATCAGCATATTCTGACCTATTTATCAGGAATGATGAGAAAGTCTGCAGTTATCAGACTTTGTGCTCCTATCTTTATGGGTTGTTTGTATGTTGCTTAGATCTTTGTTGTTCTTGTCTTGATGGGGTACCATTTGTGCATTTTTTTCCATGACTGAGAGGCCATATGTTGGCTATATGTATAAGATGTCTTTTGATTCTTGAATGAATAACAAAGGATGGTATTTTTTCCTTTGAAAAAAAAAACTAGCCAAGCTTCAACGAAATTTCAAAATTTTCTCTTTTGACTTGAGGGCAGCGATTGATACATTCCCACTAATTAGGATATCGAAAAATATTCATTGATATTATTATGTTAGAGACCAAGATATATTTAGAGATTGAGATATGTTTAAAGACCAAAGGACTGATACAGGTCTTTAGGTAAGGACATAAAATCTATGTATGTCATTATTTAATGTATTTCCTAAGGAAGATTACAGATAGAGATAGTATTTCATTCTTTATATCTTTCGTTGTTATAAAAACATGGATTAGTTATTGTACATGATATGTTAAAATGCTCCCATATTTTAAAAGAATAATATGTATTTTGTTTTGATAAATAACATTTTAATTTAATATGTATTTATTTTAATCTTCAAACATGTGTAAACATTTTAATGTTAAGATTTTTGTTGTTAAGAAACTGTAACACTGGATAAAAGGGTATATTTTGTTATTCAAAATGATTTATTTATTTTTATAAGTTAAAACTTATTTATTTGTAATATAAGAGTATTAGGGTATTGGTACTAAGAAATGTATTAAACAAATAAAATGTTTTTTTTCTAAATAGATTTAAAATGTATACATTATAGATATAAAAAAGATTATAAAGAAACCCATAATTTTTTCATCTTACATATAAGATTATGATTTTCATAGTTACAGATAAATGACATAGTCCGGTTATATGGAATCGAAGTTTCATCAATTTTCAATTCATTCAATCTGTTACAACAGGATCTAACCCAATATTCAAAGACTTGTAATAGGTCCTTTACTAGAGTAAGAATTGTAGTATACACATTTCAATAATAAATCTCATAGGTCATGATAATAATTGTTTGTCTACTTTCATATTCCTTTGTTGGAAAATTCATTTTATATTTAATACTACGTATAGATGTACATAAAAAATTATTCATCAAGTGCAAAAAAAAAACTCTTTCAACAATTGTTTCCATTGCAAAAAACTCTTTCTCATAGATGGTTGTAAAGCTGGTGGAAATGTTGAGGAAATTGCCACTACATGGCTCTTGTTTGTTAAATGTAACATACATTTATTATAAATTAATATGATAAGAATTAAGGGCTCTAATGGTCCCTTCAACACATACTCTTTGCATCACTTTACTTCATTTATGTTCAATGCTTTTGATGTGAAACGTGTATTTTACCAATAGTACACAATAGTAGAGATGGTGCTTAAATTTCCTCATTTTCATCACAAAGGGGAATTTATTCAAGTTTACACCGTTATAGCCTAAAATGACACACTCTCTTCCTGTGACTACCTTTTAATGTTTTTGTCACATGTCGACACTTCCATGACCACACTTCATGAAAGTGACTAAAAGTCACTCAAAAATATCTAGATTGGAGGAGCCATATCTCAACTTCTGTAAATCTGTTTGACCTCTTCTCTAGACTGTTGGAAAGGTATCTTAGTTAGGAACAACTTTGTATAATACTCTAAATCCTGGAAATTCCCAAAAGAACCCTAAAATTGATATTTGTTTTTATGTAATCGCAACTTTTCTTAAGGAAACCTGCATTTTCCACTATGCATTCACGACTTTTCCTTCCTGCTACCTACGGTTACCTCTTGTAGTGGTAAAAAATAATAAAAATATCAAAAATATCAAATTAGGGTTGGTTTAGGAGGTTGTGAAACTGAATTAGGAAGTTGTAACTAGCCCATAATCGACCCTATCTCTTCAGAAATGTATAAAAAGAGGGAGAGAGGTCCATGAGAGGGGACTTGAACCTTTGCATTGTTATGTTGGAGGAATCAGGACTCTCATTTCCCTCGCTTTTTCCCTAGATGTCATATCCTTGTGTTTCATAGCTTGGAGGCTGAGTTCTTTGGAGAAGAGAAGCAAAAGAACCATATCAAGGTTTCGTGAGGTGCCTAGCTTGAGGAGAAGGTAATCTTTGTACTTCTTCCATGATTAATAAAGATGTGATGCTATTATTCTTCCAATCAATGTGTCTATAATATTCAATCTCTGATTATGATTATATGATGTTGTTTATCATATTAGGGTTTCATGTTTTACTGAACATAATCTTCTTTCATATAGTCTATTTGGTTTGAGGAAGGTTAAGTTTATTTTGAAGTTCTCTTGGGGCAAGAGGAGTAAGAGGAGGATTGAAGGGATGACTGGATCAACCTTCATTGGACTAAGGTATGATCCTATTTGATTTCTAAATCTTGTTTACATTTACTTGCAAAACTATATGAATTTTCTTTCAACCTTAGTATGTTGATGGCCTCTTAACCCCTAGCTAGTTCTGTTGTAGAGGAAAGTGTTCCTATGGCTGGGGTTTAAGTGGCCATCAACATACTAAGGTTGAAAGAAAAGTGCATATAATTATACAAGTAAATGTCAAAAATATTCAAAGATCAAATAGGATCATACCTTAGTCCAATGAAGGTTGATCCAAGCAACCGTTCAATCCTCCTCTTTCTCCTCTTGCCCCAAGAGACCTGCAAAACAAACTTAGCCTTCCTCAAACCAAATAGACTATATGCAAGGAGATTATTTTTAGTGAAACATGAAACCATAATCGAATAAACAACATCATATAATCATAATCAGAGATTCAATATACCAGGCACATTGATTGGAAGAGGAAGAGCATCAAATCTTTATTAATCTTGGAATAAGTACAAAGATTACCTTCTCCTCAAGCTAGGCACCTCATGAAACCTTGATCTGGTTCTTCTTCTCTTCTCCAAGGAACTCGACCTCCAAGATATGAAACAAAAGGATATGAAATCTAGGGAAAAGGTGGGGGAAATGAGAATCCCAATTCCTCCGGCATAACAATGAAAATATTCAAGTCCCCATTAGAGGAAATTTGGGGTCTAAAATGGGCCTTATAAGAAAACGCGCCAACAATAAATTTTTTGAGTTGGAATTCAAGAACCAATATAATTTCAATAAAATGAATCAACATAATGGTTGAATTGACACATTTGTCATAAAAGAAAACTACTTTTTTTGTTCGTATTTTCGACATAGCTCCTTGTGTTTTTACTCAAATTCTGAGTGGGAGAGCTTGTTGGATGTGGAATTTAATTCTGCATCCAATGAGTACCCACACTATATAATTTTGACAGACCCCTCTACCCCAAAAACAAGAAATACCTAAAAAAATGTGATGATGATGTCATCATCATGTTTTTTCAAGTATTTCTTGTTTTTGGGGTAGCGGGGTCTATCAAAAGTATACAGTGTGGGGACTCGTTGGATGTGAAATTAATTTCCACATCCAACAAGCTCTCCCGCTCAGAATTTGAGTAAAAACACAAGCAGATATGTCGAAAATACGAACAAAAAAAGTAGTTTTTTCATTCTTCCTAAAAAATTAATAACTATTATTTTATTATTTTAACTATTATTTTATTATTTTCCTTAGGAGGCCCATTTTAGACCTCAAATTTCCTATAATACCTCTCATGGACTGCTCTCCCTCTTTTTATACATTTCTGAAGAGATAGGATTGAATAGGGTTTAGGTACATCTTCCTAATTCAGTTCCACAACCTCCCAAGCCACCCCTAATTCGATATTTTTGATAATTTTATTATTTTTTACCACTACAGGAGGTAACCGTGGATAGCATGAAGGAAAATTCATGAATGCGTAATATTTAGGGTGATTTTGGGCATTTCCAGGGTTTGGAGTCTTCTGAAAAGTTTTTTCCGACTCAGATACCTTTCCAATGGTCCAAAGAATAGTTCAAATAGAGTTACATAAGTTGATATATGGATCCTCCAATCTAGGTGTTATTTCAGTGACTTCCATAAAGTGTCTTCATGGAAGTGTCGACATGTGACGTAAAAATGGGAAAGTGGTCACAGGTAGAGAGTGTGTCATTTTATGCTATAAAAATCACCTTGAGGTTTTGTATTGATTATAGGAAACCCAATAAAGTGACAGTTAAAAACAAGTATCCCTTTCCCAGAATTGATGACTTGTTTGATCAAATGAAGGAATCCATAGTGTTTTCAAAATTTCATTTAAGATTAGTTTATAATCAAGTGAGAATAAAGGATGAATACATCCTCAAGACCACGTTCAGGACAAGATATGGCCATTATGAGTTCACAGTGGTGCCATTTGGTATCACCAATGTACCTACCACATTCATGTACATCATGAATAGAATCTTTAACAAGTATTTGGACAAGTTAGTGTTGGTATTTTTAGATGATATTATTGTGTACTATATGAGCAGAGAAGAGCACGATGAACACTTGAAAATGGTATTGCATGTTCTTAGAGAGAATACATTATATGCCAATTTAACAAAGTGCAACTTTTATCAGTGCAAGGTACAATATCTGGGCCTCATTATTTCAAAGGAAGCAATTACAATGGACCCTAAGAAGGTTGAAGCCATAACGAGTTGTCCTACTCCAAATAATGTTGTAGACATTAGATCCTTTGTGGGTCTTGCAAGATACTGCAGAAGAGTTATTGAGGGATTTTCTAAAATTTCCCATCTAATCACATCGCTGCAGAGGAAAAATGCCAAGTTTGTGTGGTCTAAGAAATGTGAAGAAAGATGATATAGATTAAAGCATGTTCTTACTCATGCCCCTTTTTTAAAAATCACAAACCCAGGAAAAGAGTTCGTGGTGTGTACGGACACATGCATTAAAGGGTATGGAGTTATGCTTATGTAGGAATGAATCATGATATGTTATTGTTGAGACGCAAAAAGACCACATTTTATTCATCTTTCTTATACTATTTGTCACCTTATTCCTATCTTATCCTTCCATAAAACCATTAATATTCACCACTTTCATAATAAATATGGGTTTAAATTACCATTTTCCAAATCATTTATTTTTGAGTATTTTGAGCGAATTTGTGGTTAATTATTGAGAAAAGTAACATATTTTCATTATACTTTGAAGTTGGATGAGTTTGGTGATGCTTACAGGTGTATTTGAAGATTTTAACAAGCTCAAAAGTGACCACCAAGCCTCAGATTCGAATTTCATCTTCTAGATGTGAGCTAACTTCAAGGAGAAAATCATGGAAATGTGAAGAGAATATCTCATCCAATATATGTTGAAGAATTTTGAGGGATGAATTGTAGATTTGTTGAGGATTTTGAGGGATAAGTTGAGAGAATAGTGGATCTGTAATTATGATTAGCTATCTTGAATTCATGTATTTAAATAGGAGGGATCTCTCCTCATTTTGGTTAGAGACCTCTCTAGTGGTTTGGAAGTAGAAGATAGTTTAGATCTTTTTGAGAGTTAGTCATAGGGTGGATTTTCATTGTTATGTAATGGAGATGATGTTGTAATGCAAATCCTTGATTCTCCCATGTTAATTTCAAATTTTCTTTGATTCTCTCATGTTATTGTTAATTGTTTTATATTAGTTTATTTCATGCAATTTTATCCTTTCATAGATTAGATTTATTTCCTGCAATTTCCTGCTTTTCTAGATTAGATTTTTGTTCATGTCATTTCTTCTTTTGTAAGTTTAATTTAATTTCAGTAGTAAGTTTAATTCAATTTCAATTATGTATTTTTAATTTCAGGTATAGATTAAGTTCAGTGACACTCTGCGCCTGCATATATTTTGTCTGTACCTCATAAGTTTACGCTCTCTCTGGGGTGACATTTAAATCGTTAGATATATGTTTAAATAATTTGCTTAATATTTTCCCCAACATTTTGGCGCCGTTGTTGGGGGACGCTAAAAGGGATCAAAGTTTAGATAGATAGATAGGTTACGTTTACATTACACAACAAGGGAAAGGGGAAAACGGTAAGACGCAAGGATGACTTCACTACGTAATTTTCGGTATTTCCATGGTGTAACAGTGAGATGCATCCACTATAGTGGGGTGCCCCAAAGACTTGCTGTTCCTTTGTTGTTTTTGCAAGTGTGTTTATTTTTTTGCAAAGTATTTACTTTTCGTGCAAGAGTATTCTTTTATTTTCTGCAAATGCGAGTTTGTTTTTATGCAAGTTTTCTTTTACAAATTTGTAGTATAAAGTTTATAATGTTTTCATTTTTGGGCGCCTTTATTTCATACTAACTTGTTTCTAACTTTGTATTTGTTCATTCTTTGTTTTGTACAGATTTTTGTGCATATTTTTATTTCTGTTTTTGCACTCCTTTTGTGTCACTGTTTTTGTGCTTGTCATGTACTTGTTTTTTTTATTTTAGTATGAGCATAAGTCTAAGTCTAGATCAACTCTCTCAACTCCTAGCAGAAGAAGGGATCTCCTCTTCCCAAGAAAAGGAGATCTTGATAACAGCTAAAAGATTTACTACTCCTCCTAAAGTAAAAGAAGAATTGACATTCGAAGAATCATGCATATCAGATGAGGAGCACCTGTTCAAACTAGAGATTGAAAAGGAGGAAGAAAGAATCTCGGGTGATCAACATCCTGAAAAATATCCTGCAAACAAATGTTGCATCAAACAATGTTTTCAAGTACTAGTTTAAATCAATTTTGCTTTTGCTTTTATTTTATTAACTTACATTTTCTACACTTAGTTTCGCATATTTTTATACATCTTAGATTTCATTTTGTAAAATTAGATCTGAATTTTTGTTTAGTTCTGTTAGATAGATGGTTACATTGGAAATTTCATTTTATGTAAATAATCTTTAATTTCCAATTAGAGTAGGTAGGTTTAGTTTTTATTTTTTCTTTAGCTTAAAATTAGCTTTGTTTTAATTTACTTTAATGTTTCTATTTTGTTAAAATTCTATTTCTAAATAGCCTTAAATTATTATTGTTTTTTTAATTTTGTTAGGAATTAAAAAATAATAATTTTAAATCTAAAAATTTTATGAAATTTTTGGTTTCTTTTATTTTTATTTTTATTTAATAATTTCCTAGTTATTCTAGAAATAGAAATGCATTAAGAATTAGTTTTTTCTAACAATTAAAAATAAAAATAATTTAATTAATTAACAAGTAAAAATAATAAACAAATATATAAAGATATATACCATTAAGAATTTTTTTATTATTATTTATAAGTACTTTTTAATCTTTTAATAGGAATAATATAAAGAAAAAAACAATGTATATTTATTTCTAATATTAGTCTTTTTAAATAAATTGTAAAAATTATTTAAAAAATTAACTAGGTTTATACACATTAAAATATTTTAATTTTAAATATTAAATATTAATATATATTTAAATAAAATAAAAAGAAAACTTATAAAAATAAACTAACCCTTTTGATGGGAAGAAAACTTGCAACTATAAACATTATATATATATATAATAAAAATGAAACTTAAAAAAAAAAAATAATAAACATTATAATCTATATAATGTAAATCTATAAACATTAATATTAAAAAGAAAAATTGAGTAACAATTTTTTATAAAATAAATAAAAAAGAGCCATTTAGCCCTCAATGCGCAGCCTACAAACAACTCTCCATGCGCAGCCTGCAAACAGCTCTTCATATGAAACCTGCAATCAAAACAAATATACAAACGAGATTTCTTGGATTTGACGGCTGTAAGTTTATTGTTTGTCATATGTTGCCTAGAATGGCGCACACACGTATTTTTCTTCCATCCCAATCTCATATCTGCAAAATTGATTAAAATCAAAAGTCAAAACTGGAAATGAAATATTGCATTGAGCTAGTCTAAAGCAATTCAGGTTGATAGTTCCCTGTAGGATATATGCTTGATTCATCCACCTAATAAAGGAGACTGCACTCATGTAGGGTTTTGGATGATTGATATAACCATAATTCACATTGATGCCGTTGAGTTTGGTAGGATTGGAAGCTATCCAATCCTTAAACCACAACTAACACATTAAAATCTTTAACTGCAGCTAACTAATAGTTCAACAAACCATACCAATTTCTGCCCACATAGGTGAATTAATCAAGAATGTTCAAATTATGAGTGTATCCAAACGCATGGTCAACAAAACCGATGACGCATAGACGCCGATCTGAGCATATAATTTTCTCCATTAATGGAGAACCATATTTTCATTAAACCAAAGGATTATTTGGCAAATCCTTTTAATTAAACCATTAACGGTAGTCGATATTGGAGACCTTGCGATAAATTTCGACCAGATCCTTTAGCACCATTCTTTAACGATTAATTGGTTCAATCAAGACCAATTATGGGTTCTTTGACGTTAATTCAAATTGACGCATTATATCAATTTGATTAATTTATGGTTAATTGTAATTATCTTAACTTTTAATTAGTATTGGATGCATAGATTAGCTTAACCAATGCATTTCATAAACATCTAATACCAGGAAGATTCTTTGGAGAGCACTTTTAAGGGAAAATATTTGGTGATATTGGAGAACCAGATTTGATGCATAGACTAAAATTAAAGCCCACCATTTAGCTCGATCTGCATGAATGGTCACAACAACCCGGTAGTTATCCTTTGAAAAAGGCTCCTCAATCACAAGCCAAAAATTCTTAGATCAGTAACAGATTCAACCTGGTGTTATCTATTCAGTGGTCTTGAGAAGATAACTGCATACCAGAATCGTCTCCATGAAATTAAAGAATTGGTATCCCTTAGTTTTCTGGATTCTTCCTTTGTTGTCGACTTTTTGTTTAATGAGCTGGATCTTTGGATTTCATTGTATACTTACAAGTATCGCCATCAAACTCATGGTAGTTCGAACATCTGTTTCAACTATTTGATGCTTGTCTCAACTCGATACCAGTGTTGGTAGTGACCGGTCACAAGGAACTGGTGGTAATCATGTAATGTATTGTGCTTTTAATGCATCAACAAACTCTAAATTTAATCGGAAACCATCATAGAAACCTGGTGAAAATATATAGAGATAGGACATTCTTTACTTCAATCATTTCAATATCACATTTTGGCTATTGTTCATTCATTTTACGAAGAAATTATTTATCGCACCTAACTGATGCACCTAAAATAGTCCTGGGAACCCCGCCTGAACATATTCCAAGAGAGAGTTATCCAACAACACTTCTAATTTGTCGCGCAGACTCTTACCCTTAGCTCCTCCATGATGCGATTTTTGTGTGGGTACCTCTGACAACACTATATAAATTTGATCCTAAGAGAGAACTCTTTCTTACATCTCTGAGTCTGGTAAACGAATATAAATTAGTGGAGTCAACAGCATCCATCACTCTCCTGAAGTGACCTATGTTTGGGCTACTAGCAGCCTACTGGTTGCTTCTATTGCCCTGGGTGTTGGACTCCTTCCATGCGGTGTAGCCAACATCTTTGCCTCTTCCAACACTCTACTCAGTACGGTGATTTTCTTTGTTGTCTCCTTCCACTACACTTGTGCCATCTTTCTCTGATTTTGTTTCGTCATTCGTTTACCCCTTCACATGGGACTCAGTCGGTTGTTCCACCACCGTTCACGTACTGCCCATATGACGTAAAATCTAATCTTAAGAAAAAAATCGTTTTTGTAGAAGATTTCCAGAGGAAGCATATTCATGATATGTTAAGCGCTGCAAAATGATAGCCTACCCATTAAAACGTAGACTCCATGGGTACAATTCTCATGAGTTGCAATCGCCAAGATTGTGAGGATGGAGACCATTTGCAGAATAATAATTGTGGCAGAAACATGCACTAATCAGATAGGAATATTGAGACATCAAAAGACCCTTCTTAGCCAATAATGCCTTTCTTAATCAAAGAATATAGGGAGAGCTTTAATTAGATGGATTCTTATTATGGTGACAGGTTCGGGTATCCTTCTATTTGTGCTTTACTCCCCATTTTTTTTACCTACTCCTTCAAGAGCGCTACCACAAGGAAGGGAGAGCGAGAGCAAAGAAAACTAGAAGTATGTTGTGTTAGTAACAGCAGGCGGCAAGTACCTATCGATCCTGGGTGGGCACAAGTACCTCAGTTTCTCAATTAAGTACCTCCCTATCAGAGTGCCTAAAGGCACTCCCTATCCATCGCATACCTATGAGAGAGAGGTGGCAAGCCTATTTGAATTTCTATTTCAGAGGTAGGTACCAGGGAAATGAAAAAGGAAAGTAAACGGGTCATACTATACATGAGGCTTCAATTTATAGCAGATGGGCCAAGCCCGCAAGGGCTAATTACTGTTGTCAAAATCCGTCACCTTCTCAAGTTGAAGTATGTGCCTCCTAGATTTGTAAAGGCAAAAAAAAAGGAAGCAGTCAAATTAGCGATGTAATATTCGAGCAACGCTGCACTTCTTCCATTGAATGTTGTAATTCTAATAAGCACGTAGGCCCATCTCTATCAATTGATCATTAGCAGAATGAGATTGTTGTTGAGGTTGAACAAGAGCCACATATTGTTCTTGAAGTTGAACAAGAACATGATTAATAACATTTTGCACATTTTCAATCTGACGTTGAGAATTAGCCACATCATGATGAGCCTGATCCAATGCCTGCTCTACGTAGCCACTTAATTCAATCCTCTGGTTTCACAATACATTTTGTCCCCGATCTATATATATATATATATAAACTAATACTATTAGTAATACTAATATATAAAACTTCATTACTTTTGTTTCCCGTATTGAATATGTTTAGTTTTATCATAGATCTGTTCGCGGATTAAGAGCCTAGCCATGGACATTTGAATGGGGATCCCATCCTTTGTCATCTCCTACCAGGTGTTCCACCGCTGAACATAAATTATATTTGTCAACATTATCATGGCTGCCAAAGAAAGCTGTAGCAAGAGGCTCGCTCCTTCCTTCCTTTCTTTCTTTTTGGCTTGCCTTTTATAAGAAATTCTCCCATTTGAAATGAAAGGTTTAAAGGTGCAATCCTATCCTCGCTTTACTAAAGCATAGGTTATGAAATTAAGTTTACTTTTAATTTTCGCGAGCTAATTGTACAATCTAAAAAAACCAGCAATCAATATGTCAACTCATTTCTTCTTAACGTTCTCTCGTCATTTAGAGCTTGCGCCCTTTCAATTTGTTTTATTTATTGGTCTTTAATGAAATTATAGGAAACGGACTGAAGTGAGGATAAAACGCGTTGAGAGAATTTTTTATTACATATTTTTGCAACTTAAAGGGTGATGAAAGGGGATGGGGAAATGTGTTTACTTTTAAAAATAAAGAGGGGAGCGTAAAAGCTTAAGGGAAGGGTTAAAATAATAAAAATGAGAAAAGAGATAATAAATGGTTAAACGGGAATAGAAAAGGAATGAGAAATACGAAGGGATGAATAAAAGAAATTGATTTAATTAAATGGGATAGGAATACATGTAAGTTAATTAAATTGGTTTAATTTATTTGTTTTAAGCTTTAGAAATGGAATTAATGGTTTTAAGATGATAAAGGAAAAAAACACAATGATTGGGTGGTCAAGCATTTAGAAAATCGTCAACTTTGTTGTTTCACCAGTTCTTGTAGAGTCCATAGTTTCTATATTAAATTTTATGTCTTATTTAATTTGAAAACGAGATTACATATCATAATAGATGGAGCTTCAGTGTGTGTGGACAAATGAATCTAGCCAAGACGAGCATGATCGATAACACACTTTTAGAATTATTCTGGGATATTAATGCAGTCTTCAACAATATTAATAACTTCTTTCAATAATATGCGAGATATGCAGTATATTAGAACAATACAGATTGCAATGACTAATGGGATTATGGTGAACAGTAACATTGAACAGTATTTATGACAGGGTCAATGAACAGTATATTCACAGAGTCGGCAGAGCCGAACAATAGTAGAATTACAGATGAACAGTAGGGCCGAGTAACAGTATATTTGCAGACTGATTACAGACTCGAATATGATAACATAAACTTACCCTCAGAGTAGTTTCTGATCCCAGCTGTTCGCTCGAGGCGCAGAGGGAGAGCATACGCTACTTGACAGTATTACAGACTCTTTACAACTTGAGATCTCTGCTTTTGATCCCAGCTGTTCGCTCGAGGCGCAGAGGGAGAGCATACACAGAGCTCGACACTTACAGACAGAATGCAAACCTAGAGCCGAGCGGACTACTTGCTTAGACTGACACACTACTTGCAAAGCTCTCTAAGACTCGGGATGTGATCTCCGAATATGATGCATAACAATGAGCCCGAGAGGTTTATTTATAGTATTCTAGCCGGTCTAACCGGTAGATATTGACTGGCACTAACCGGTTAAAAAGAGATCCGGTAATCTAGATCGACAACTACCAGTCACAACCGAATCACCGGAGTGGAAAGTGGGGACTACCACTTCCATTATCTCGTCCCTTAATTGGCCAGTGGCATTACGGGGACCCGGAGAATCATTATGACAGACTCGACCAAAAGACAACACAGTGGAGCATAGCTGGCCCACGACAGCATCTAACTACTACTTACACAGCGGAGCTATTTCCGGCCCGCGACGGGTGAGTGTGGGGCAATCCTGGCCCACTCAGACTTCATGCGGCCCACCACCGCTTTCAATCCCAAGGATCTCGTCCTTGGAGATACTCCCAAATGTCATCATCATCCGGGGAGTCATAACCTTGAGCTTCTCCTGCTATAGATGGTGGATCTGACTCTTCTAGATCTGGCGGAAGAGGATATAACCACGGAGAGAAACAACATTGCACATCTGAACCATTTAAGACCGCTAACAGTTCACAGATAAACTCTCCACGGAAATGAGATTCCACTTTGAAGTCAAGTGGTATGTCACAAATAGTGACTCTGGACTCAATGTGGTTATCTTCCACACTTCTTCTTATGACCTTCTGCTGGACGTACATTTTGTGCTCAAGGGGCTTATATGTCCCACCTTCAAATTGAAGTTTGAATTTGAACCATAGTTCCCTTTGGTTCGCAACTTCTAGTTCTGCCTTCAGGTGAAGGATAAAATTAGCTCTTCTCTGTTCCCAATCTTTCCTTGGACAAAATTGATCTAGGAACACATCTGTCCAACCAGACCATTTTGCATTGGCTTTGAGGTTCTGAGGGTTGGCAAAAATAATTACAGAGCTATTTTCTCTGCAGCATTGTAGGATCAAGTTGTAACTTGTCCATGTCAAGTCTCCTCTGCAGAGATCAATGTACCATAGGTGTTCTTCGTCATCATAATCTATCCAGACCTCTGGACAATCTTTAAGCTTTGCAGTAGCATCAGCGAAGCTGAAGAACGCCTCTTTTTCCCACCTTTCCAGAATTGTAAGTTTCAGTGGTGAAGTTTACAGATTCTGGATCAATGTCAACTTTAGGAACCTTTTCGCTTCATCAGCTGAAGCGTATTCTAGGGACTGGATTCAGACATTCCTGGGCATTGTACCATCCCAGGGAAGGATGAATAATCCTTCTTTTTCGAGCAGCTCTTCATAAGTCAGGGGCTTGGCTGCTTCTCTATCTTCTTGCTTCTTTATTTCTCTTCTCATTCTTCTTCTGGCTGGACAATAACTGGATTCACCTGCATCAAGCATTTTTAACTCTGGCTGGAGCTTCTGCAAATCTTCTGCTAACTCCCTGGTCAACATATCAGCAAGACAGTTTAGATAGCCGGGTTTATATACAATTTCATAATCAAAATTAGAAAGCCAAATAAACCATTTTAAAATACGGCTATTATTTTCTGCCATGACTGTCTCATTTCTAAGCATTCCAGGCATGATCTTTAGATCAGTTCTGATAATGAATTTGACTGGCTTTAAGAAGAGAATAAAGTGCTGAACAGTCTTCTTGGCTGCTAAAATCTCTTTGTGGCTTGAAGGGTAGTTTAATTCTCCTTTTTTAAAGGATCCTGAGCCGTAGCCACAAACATTTTCTCTCTGATCAATTTCTTCTAATAATACTCCACCCCATGTATGGGAAGAAGCATCTGTTTCAATGACCAGTCTGCCTTTTCCCGTAGGCAGAGCTAAGGCTGGCAGCTTCATAACTTTTTCTTTTATGCGTTTGACAGCTGCAGTCATTTCACCAGACCAGGCAGGTGAATCTTTTCTCAGTCTGCGCTGAAGCAGAACTATGTCTTTGGCATGTCCTTGATAGAACGGTCTGATATAATTTAAAGAACCAAGGAACCTCTGGAGCTTTGTTTTGTCCTTAATTTCATTGGGAAATTTCTTAAAGCTATGAAGGATATGATTTTGAAGGACAACAGTTCCTTTGTTTATCTTTAACCCCAAAAATTCTATCTGGGTTTTTCCAATCTCCATTTTTGGCTCTGAGAGAACCAATCCATGCTTGTAGACCAAATCATAAAAAATTTGCAAGTGTTTGAGATGCTCCTGCAAGCTGTGAGAACAGATTAGAATATCATCAATAAATACTAATAGCCATGGATAGTCTCTGAAAATGTCTTCCATCCTTTTCTGAAATTCAGATGGAGCTTTATTGATACCAAAAGGTAGGACTTTCCACTGGTATAACCCATTTGGGACTAAGAATGTAGTTTTAAATCTATCTTCGGGAATAATGCCAATCTGGTAGAATCCAGATTTTAGATCTAACTTACTGAAGATAGTATTACCAGTGATACGATGTAGGAGACTGGCTTTATTAGGTAGTGGGTACCTGACTTTCTGAAGTACAGCATTTAGTGGCTTGAAATTTACCACTAATCTTGGTTTTCCTCTTTTCTGTTCTGAGTGCTTGTTTACCACAAAAGCACGACATGCCCAAGAACTCTTAGAGGGTTCTGTAAGTCCCTTTTCTAATAACTCTGCAATCTCTGTTTTACAGAATTCTCTCTCTGATGGAGTCATGACTCTTGCAAAGGCTTTCATTGGCTTGATCTTTTGAAGCGGGTCATAGGGTAAGGATACGAAATATTGTTCTCGCTTCCAAAAGGCATTGGGGCTGTCAGAACAACAATCTTCTTTTAACTTCTCAAATATTTCTTTTAACATCTTTTCACTATGTGTCTCTGAGTAAGAAATGGCTCTTTCCATCTTCGCTAACCGAGGAATACTAGCATTTTCCTATTCTATCACTCTCTGGCACCTTACTTCACTTGTGAAAGATAGAGGAAGGATAACCTTTCTCTTATTGATGTGACAAGTGAATGTCATTTTATAATGATCGCAAGTATAGGGACTGACCTGATTTAGAAAATCAGAACCTAACAGACAATCATCCTTTAATTCATCTAACCTGTAGAAGGTTAGCTTACTTTGTGCCTTTCCAAAAACTACTGGAACTATTTCAGCTTTTCCCCTGATGGGTACTGGCGTTCCATGAATAGCAGTTCCACTGCCAAATGTTTTCTCCCAGTAATAGAATGGTAGTGCAGAACCTTTACACAGATTAACCTGGCATCCAGAATCAATCTGACAAGAAAGAGTATATGGTTTAAATTCTTGTAAGTCAAACTGAATATTGATATACAGTTTTGGTCCCAACATTAAATGCATGCTGGGTTGAAAGAGACCAATCTGTTCAGTCTGTTCCTGACTTACTTCGTGCTCTTCTTCTATATTTACATCCAGAGCACCTTTTGTAAACTTATGAAGCTCATCTTCAGAAGAATGTTCTTCTTCTGCATCTAGGATCTTTATATGATCCCTGAGCTCACTGATCTCTGTGCAGAGTTCCTTAACTTGCTGCTGCTTAGTCTTAATCATAGCCCTTAAAGTTTCTTTTGTTGATAGTCTATATGTCTGTCTATTCTCATGCTGATCTAGGAAAGCTTTGTAGACAGTAGCTGGCTCATGAAAGCTTACTGCTTTCTGGGAAGGGCTTTGGATAGGCTGTATGGCAAGTTTTTGTTTACCTTTCAGTTGCTCAAGCATTATATCTTTCTCAGTCCTTAGCCGTTCTCGTAACTGGTATTGGTATGGCTGGGATTCGGCTAAGGCTAGTTCAATTGCAGTTAGTTGTTTTTCTAGATCTAACTGCCTTGAGAAGGAAAGCATATACAAAGAAAAATTAAACTCTGGAGGCTGAAATGTATGTACAGAGGAAGAAATAGAATGCTGGGGAGAATTAGGCATATTACACCCCCCCAAATTTGGTGCTTCGGAAGCTTCGGAGTCTGAATCTGAAGAAGAAATATAGGAGGAAGAGGCTGAAGAAGGACCAAATTTATTCAGCTCGAGGTAATCATCAGAATCGGAATCATGATCAGAGTCATCAGTGTCAGAAGGAGGAGGAAGATAAAGGAATTCACCTGTAGGTGGATTCTTACTAGAGGAATATCTCCACCACTGAGGCTGTATAGAATCACAAAATGCAGCTAGCCAGGGCTTATCTTTCTTCTTTGGGAATTTATTAGCCCAATGGCCTTTGGCACCACACAAGAAACAAGATTCTTTATCTGCAGGTTTCCTGCGCTTTTTAATATATCGCTGCCTTTGAGTCAGCAACTTGGGAGATTTATAGCGCTTATACTTATAAGGATTTTTCCTGCCAAACTTCAGAGGCTTGTCAGGATAGTGATATCTAGGATCACTTGAGAAGAAATTCTTTTTCTTTCGCGGTTTTGAATAACAATGGCATTTCTGATTGAGATGCCCTCTATTATGTGCACCGCAACCCCAATCTGGCATTTGTGCTACCTTCTTACAGAATGAAGGTGTGAACATGTTCTGATGTCTCTTAAAGTCTTTATCAATCCTCTTTGACAGGCAATGTTCTTGCCATGTTTCTTTAACATGGTGATGAAGCTGAGCGATTGATAAATTCTGATAGTTGAGGTTTTTGTCCTTCATATATTTTTCCACGGCATCTGGAACATGGCCGGGAAAACTTCTTAGATAATGCTTTAAATAAGCTGGGTCACCTGCTTTGCCAGCTCTTATTAGAAGTTTCTGCATATAGCAGAAATATTCATCTACTTGAGATAGATTACAAAGTCTAGCCGACATAAATAAGGATGCAAGATGATCTGCATCATCTTCATCATCTCTGCCATGAAATTGCGAAGCCAAGGCTTTGAGTAACTGCTGATCAGCATCATCATCATTTAAGATATCATCTCTAGTTCTCTGTGGCAACCATCGCCACCATTCATTAGCTAAGCCTGTTAGTCCTGTGACGAGTAGCATAGCTATTTGTTGTCCTGTGATTTCAGGATTCTGAGCTTTTTTCGACAAAGTCCAGTGGAACAGAAGATTTAGGGAATCATGAATGGCATCTCTGGACTGGCAATCAATATTTAGGACAGGATGTTCAGGCATCTAGGAAATGATGTTATTGAAAGTATGGGTGCTGAAACTTAATGGAATACGAGGAGCTGGAGAAGCTTCTCGTTCTGTCATAGGCTCATCAAAATCTGGTTCATCCTTCACTCCTAAAGAAGATCCTAGCACATTCGTACTGAGCATACTTAAGTCCATAGAAGGAGGAACTTTTACAGCTTCAGGCACTACTGAATCAGAAACAATCTCAGAAACTGGTTCTGGTGTAGGTTCAGGTTTCTGTACAGGAGTAGGGACTTGCTCATATAACTTTATGATCTTCTGATATGTTTTTGCAGGAAAACAAGAAGGAAGTCCTTTGATAGCTGTTACCCATTTATATAGAGAGCGGAACTCTCTGTCTGATTGACCAAAATCAAATTCTAGCCTTTGGTCTTGCACATTCATCATCCCAAATGATAGGCTGCGTTCTAGCTTTGCCTTAGTATCTTTTCTTTTATATCCTTCAGTGGCTAAAGCTAGGATGGCAGGACTAGGTTTATTCACCTTTGATCCTAAATTTGATGTTCTTTTGGAAAGCTCTTCTAGCTTGCTTAGCCTAGTCAGAATGTTATCTGAGGCTTTAGCTATCATCTTTTTAATGGCTTCAGAATCAGCAAGTAAATGCTTAACTAGCTCCAGCTTTTCATTCATCTCGGTTGTTTTGTCTTTCTCTACCTGCAGGGTAGCTTGGAGACTCAGGACGTCTCTAGCTATGTCATCAAGATTCTTTGCTGTCAGATGCTGCTGCAGGTTTCCCCAATTACTCAATCTGACTTCATCAGATGGAGTTTCTCCAACTTCAACAGTCTTCTGAGGCAAATATTCTCTTTTGCTCAGACCATCTGGAGTATATTGTCTGAAAGGGATATTAGGTAGATTTCTACCCGGGAAATAAGACTTACGACCATCCCTTTCCACTTCTTGGGCATCACTTTTTCTTGGTAGAGAAAACATGCCTAGCTGGGGAGACTTTCTGAATCGCCGAAGTTTTTCTATTGATTTTCGACATGCTGGACAATTAGTATGTTGACCTCTGTGTTCATTGTCATTGAGGCCAGTAAAGGATTCTGAAGGTTTGTTCTCAGGAACAGATGAGGACGGGAGCTGAGACAATATTCTATCAACTACATAGGAGGGAGTTGATGTAGAACGATAAAGAGAAGGATTTACATCGGCTAAAGAAAACCGAGGAAAAGGCGTGACATTAGGTAATCTGAAAGAACTGTGTTGTCTGTCAAAAGTAATTGGCTGATTTTTCAATGAAGCTTGTAATGCTTCGGCATTTCTGAGTTCATCATACTTACATTCCCATTCTTGAGGATACTGAATTCCTCTCCAGTCAAATAAGACAGGTTGAGCTTTTCGGGATATATCAGTTTCCACCACGCTGAGCAGTCGCGGAGTATTATGCACAGGGGATTGTAAAGCTGGAAGGGTATCATTGCCGAAACGGATAATGACAGCAGCTTTCAGTTGGATGATGCGAGAACCATCCATCATGGAGAAGCCTTGAGGAAGGACATACACCTTTAGGAGATCATAGATGTGAGGGTCAAAGAGACTCACGCTAAACTTAGGATATATAGTGCCAAATGCAGGACCATCATGCAAAGGGGCAGCAAAACCACCGATTATGGCATCTGCAAAATGCCTGTGTCGAGTATCTACTGCGACACACAAGGAAGAAACATTTAAGAAAGGTCTAACAAGAGGATTCAAACCTAAACGGATAGCACCAAGGTGCGCATCTTTATAGCCTTGCTTGCGAGCCCAATCAATTTGAGAACGATCAAGCAAGTTGATGTGGACAGGATTGTCTGCATCGGTAAACGCTATATCAACAGAGGAGACACGGAAATGCTGAGAAGACACATATTCCCAAAACTTTAGCTTATATATTTCTTTGGGGAGCAAAGTAGGAAGTTTCCATTCAATAGAGGGATTTGGTTCATCTATATGTATGATACTTGAATCGGGATCGGAAGAACTGCATTGTGAGAAGGAAGATCTGTGTTCTGCCAAACTGACAGTACCATCTTCAGCTTGCTGGCAGTCTAGACGGGTGTGAGCAACACTATCCATCATTGGGTCCATCTGAAAAGGAACTACGTCTCACTAGTGGTCTGGTCTATGCAAGGACTTACTCAGGCACTCTCTCTCTTCGGCCTTCACTGCCTTCTACCCACGACCTCTCTAATAGCTCCTAGGAGCACCACCGATCACTCAACAGGTTTCCCTGCCTACTGGATAATGCAAATGTCTACAACTGGTCAACAGAACAAAAGAGGAAATGTAAGTCAGACAAGAACTTACAGGGCAGCTTTCTCAAACTAGTTGCAGAATGTGTGGAAGGCAATATCACGATCTCGAATCATCTGCTGATAATTCTCATAACAGTCCAAATCACTCTCAGGATGCAGCATTAACCATAACAGGAAATTCTCTGCATGTGCTGGTCTATCAATTGCTGATGTTCGACAATTGTTTCGAACCATAATCAACCTTCTTCACTGGCTCTGATACCAAGACGAGCCAGTGAAGAAGGTTGATTATGGTTCGAAACAATTATCGAACATCAACAATTGATAGACCAGCACACGTAGAGAAGTTCCTGTTATGGTTAATGCCGCATCCTGAGAGTGATTTGGACTGTTATGAGAATTATCAGCAGATGATTCGAGATCGTGATATTGCCTTCCACACATTCTGCAACCAGTTTGAGAAAGCTGCCCTGTAAGTTCTTGTCTGACTTACATTTCCTCTTTTGTTCTGTTGACCAGTTGTAGACATTTGCATTATCCAGTAGGCAGGGAAACCTGTTGAGTGATCGGTGGTGCTCCTAGGAGCTATTAGAGAGGTCGTGGGTAGAAGGCAGTGAAGGCCGAAGAGAGAGAGTGCCTGAGTAAGTCCTTGCATAGACCATACCACTAGTGAGACGTAGTTCCTTTTCAGATGGACCCAACGATGGATAGTGTTGCTCACACCCGTCTAGACTGCCAGCAAGCTGAAGATGGTACTGTCAGTTTGGCAGAACGCGGATCTTCCTTCTCACAATGCAGTTCTTCCGATCCCGATTCAAGTATCATACATATAGATGAACCAAATCCCTCTATTGAATGGAAACTTCCTACTTTGCTCCCCAAAGAAATATATAAGCTAAAGTTTTGGGAATATGTGTCTTCTCAGCATTTTCGTGTCTCCTCTGTTGATATAGCGTTTACTGATGCAGACAATCCTGTCCACATCAACTTGCTTGATCGTTCTCAAATTGATTGGGCTCGCAAGCAAGGCTATAAATATGCGCACCTTGGTGCTATCCATTTAGGTTTGAATCCTCTTGTTAGACCTTTCTTAAATGTTTCTTCCTTGTGTGTCGCAGTAGATACTCTACACAGGCATTTTGCAGATGCCATAATCGGTGGTTTTGCTGCCCCTTTGCATGATGGTCCTGCATTCGACACTATATATCCTAAGTTTAGCGTGAGTCTCTTTGACCCTCACATCTATGATCTCCTAAAGGCGTATGTCCTTCCTCAAGGATTCTCCATGATGGATGGTTCTCACATCATCCAACTGAAAGCTGCTGTCATTATCCGTTTCGGCAATGATACCCTTCCAGCTTTACAATCCCCTGTGCATAATACTCTGCACCTGCTCAGCGTGGTGGAAACTGATATCTCCCGAAAAGCTCAACCTGTCTTATTTGACTGGAGAGGAATTCAGTATCCTCAAGAATGGGAATGTAAGTATGATGAACTCAGAAATGCCGAAGCATTACAAGCTTCATTGAAAAATCAGCCAATTACTTTTGACAGACAACACAGTTCTTTCAGATTACCTAATGTCACGCCTTTTCCTCAGTTTTCTTTAGCCGATGTAAATCCTTCTCTTTATCGTTCTACATCAACTCCCTCCTATGTAGTTGATAGAAGATTATATCAGCTCCCGTCCTCATCTGTTCCTGAGAACAAACCTTCAGAATCCTTTACTGGCCTCAATGACAATGAACACAGAGGTCAACATACTAATTGTCCAGCATGTCGAAAATCAATAGAAAAACTTTGGCGATTCAGAAAGTCTCCCCAGCTAGGCATGTTTTCTCTACCAAGAGAAAGTGATGCCCAAGAAGTGGAAAGGGATGGTCATAAGTCTTATTTCTCGAGTAGAAATCTACCTAATATCCCTTTCAGACAATATACTCCAGATGGTCTGAGCAAAAGAGAATATTTGCCTCAGAAGAGTGTTGAAGTTGGAGAAACTCCATCTGATGAAGTCAGATTGAGTAATTGGGGAAACCTGCAGTAGCATCTGACAGCAAAGAATCTTGATGACATAGCTAGAGACGTCCTGAGTCTCCAAGCTACCCTGCAGGCAGAGAAAGACAAAACAGCTGAGATGAATGAAAAGCTGGAGCTAGTTAAGCATTTACTTGCTGATTCTGAAGCCATTAAAAAGATGATAGTTAAAGCCTCAGATAACATTCTGACTAGGCTAAGCAAGCTAGAAGAGCTTTCCAAAAGAACATCAAATTTAGGATCAAAGGTGAATAAACCTAGTCCTGCCATCCTATCTTTAGCCGCTGAAGGATATAAAAGAAAAGATACTAAGGCAAAGCTAGAACGCAGCCTATCATTTGGGATGATGAATGTGCAAGACCAAAGGCCAGAATTTGATTTTGGTCGATCAGACAGAGAGTTCCGCTCTCTATCTAAATGGGTAACAGCTATCAAAGGACTTCCTTCCTGTTTTCCTGCAAAAACATATCAGAAGATCATAAAGTTATATGAGCAAGTCCCTACTCCTGTACAGAAACCTGAACCTACACCAGAACTAGTTTCTGAGATTGTTTCTGATTCAGTAGTGCCTGAAGCTGTAAAAGTTCCTCCTTCTATGGACTTAAGTATGCTCAGTACGAATGTGCTAGGATCTTCTTCAGGAGTGAAGGATGAACCAGATTTTGATGAGCCTATGACAGAACGAGAAGCTGCTCCAGCTCCTCGTATTCCATTAAGTTTCAGCACCCATACTTTCAATAACATCATTTCCCAGATGCCTGAACATCCTGTCCTAAATATTGATTGCCAGTCCAGAGATGCCATTCATAATTCCCTAAATCTTCTGTTCCACTGGACTTTGTCGAAAAAAGCTCAGAATCCTGAAATCACAGGACAACAAATAGCTATGCTACTCGTCATAGGACTAACAGGCTTAGCTAATGAATGGTGGCGATGGTTGCCACAGAGAACTAGAGATGATATCTTGAATGCTGATGATGCTGATCAGCAGTTACTCAAAGCCTTGGCTTCGCAATTTCATGGCGGAGATGATGAAGATGATGCAGATCATCTTGCATCCTTATTTATGTCGGCTAGACTTTGTAATCTATCTCAAGTAGATGAATATTTCTGCTATATGCAGAAACTCCTAATAAAAGCTGGCAAAGAAGGTGACCCAGCTTATTTAAAGCATTATCTAAGAAGTTTTCCCGGCCATGTTCCAGATGCCGTGGAAAAATATATGAAGGACAAAAACCTCAACTATCTGAATTTATCAATCGCTCAGCTTCATCACCATATTAAAGAAACATGGCAAGAACATTGCCTGTCAAAGAGGATTGATAAAGACTTTAAGAGACATCAGAACATGTTCACACCTTCATTCTGTAAGAAGGTAGCACAAATGCCAGATTGGGGTTGCGGTGCACATAATAGAGGGCATCTCAATCAGAAATGCCATTGTTCTTCAAAACCGCGAAAGAAAAAGAATTTCTTCTCAAGTGATCCTAGATATCACTATCCTGACAATCCTCTGAAGTTTGGCAGGAAAAATCCTTATAAGTATAAGCGCTATAAAGCTCCCAAGCCGCTGACTCGAAGGCAGCGATATATTAAAAAGCGCAGGAAACCTGCAGATAAAGAATCTTGTTTCTTGTGTGGCGCCAAAGGCCATTGGGCTAATAAATGCCCAAAGAAGAAAGATAAGCCACGGCTAGCTGCATTTTGTGATTCTGTACAGCCTCAGTGGTGGAGATATTCCTCTAGTAAGAATCCACCTACAGGTGAATTCCTTTATCTTCCTCCTCCTTCTGACACTGATGACTCTGATCATGATTCCGATTCTGATGATTACCCCGAGCTGAATAAATTTGGTCCTTCTTCAGCCTCTTCCTCCTATATTTCTTCTTCAGATTCAGACTCCGAAGCTTCCGAAGCACCAAATTTGGGGGGGTGTAATATGCCTAATTCTCCCCAGCATTCTATTTCTTCCTCTGTACATACATTTCAGCCTCCAGAGTTTAATTTTTCTTTGTATATGCTTTCCTTCTCAAGGCAGTTAGATCTAGAAAAACAACTAACTGCAATTGAACTAGCCTTAGCCGAATCCCAGCCATACCAATACCAGTTACGAGAACGGCTAAGGACTGAGAAAGATATAATGCTTGAGCAACTGAAAGGTAAACAAAAACTTGCCATACAGCCTATCCAAAGCCCTTCCCAGAAAGCAGTAAGCTTTCATGAGCCAGCTACTGTCTACAAAGCTTTCCCAGATCAGCATGAGAATAGACAGACATATAGACTATCAACAAAAGAAACTTTAAGGGCTATGATTAAGACTAAGCAGCAGTAAGTTAAGGAACTCTGCACAGATATCAGTGAGCTCAGGGATCATATAAAGATCCTAGATGCAGAAGAAGAACATTCTTCTGAAGATGAGCTTCATAAGTTTACAAAAGGTGCTCTGGATGTAAATATAGAAGAAGAGCACGAAGTAAGTCAGGAACAGACTGAACAGATTGGTCTCTTTCAACCCAGCATGCATTTAATGTCGGGACCAAAACTGTATATCAATATTCAGTTTGACTTACAAGAATTTAAACCATATACTCTTTCCTGTCAGATTGATTCTGGATGCCAGGTTAATCTATGTAAAGGTTCTGCACTACCATTCTATTACTGGGAGAAAACATTTGGCAGTGGAACTGCTATTCATGGAACGCCAGTACCCATCAGGGGAAAAGCTGAAATAGTCCCAGTAGTTTTTGGAAAGGCACAGAGTAAGCTAACCTTCTACAGGTTAGATGAATTAAAGGATGATTGTCTCTTAGGTTCTGATTTTCTACATCAGGTCAGTCCCTATACTTGCGATCATTATAAAATGACATTCACTTGTCACATCAATAAGAGAAAGGTTATCCTTCCTCTATCTTTCACAAGTGAAGTAAGGTGCCAGAGAGTGATAGAATAGGAAAACGCTAGTATTCCTCGGCTAGCGAAGATGGAAAGAGCCATTGCTTACTCAGAGACACATAGTGAAAATATGTTAAAAGAAATCTCTGAGAAGTTAAAAGAAGATTGCTGTTCTGACAGCCCCAATGCCTTTTGGAAGCGAGAACAATATTTCGTATCCTTACCCTATGACCCGCTTCAAAAGATCAAGCCAATGAAAGCCTCTGCAAGAGTCATGACTCCATCAGAGAGAGAATTCTGTAAAACAGAGATTGCAGAGTTATTAGAAAAGGGACTTATAGAACCCTCTAAGAGTTCTTGGGCATGTCGTGCTTTTGTGGTAAACAAGCACTCAGAACAGAAAAGAGGAAAACCAAGATTAGTGGTAAATTTCAAGCCACTAAATGCTGTACTTCAGAAAGTCAGGTACCCACTACCTGATAAAGCCAGTCTCCTACAGCGTATCACTGGTAATACTATCTTCAGTAAGTTTGATCTGAAATCTGGATTCTACCAGATTGGAATTATTCCCGAAGATACATTTAAAACTGCATTCTCAGTCCCAAATGGGTTATACCAGTGGAATGTCCTACCTTTTGGCATCAATAACACTCCATCTGAATTTCAGAAAAGGATGGAAGACATTTTCAGAGACTATCCATGGCTATTAGTATTTATTGATGATATTCTAATCTGTTTTCACAACTTGCAGGAGCATCTCAAACACCTGCAAATCTTTTATGATTTGGTCTACAAGCATGGATTGGTTCTCTCAGAGCCAAAAATGGAGATTGGAAAAACCCAGATAGAATTTTTGGGGTTAAAGATAAACAAAGGAACTGTTGTCCTTCAAAATCATATCCTTCAGAGCTTTAAGAAATTTCCCAATGAAATTAAGGACAAAACAAAGCTCTAGAGGTTCCTTGGTTCTTTAAATTATATCAGACCGTTCTATCAAGGACAGGCCAAAGACATAGTTCTGCTTCAGCGCAGACTGAGAAAAGATTCACCTGCCTGGTCTGGTGAAATGACTGCAGCTGTCAAACGCATAAAATAAAAAGTTATGAAGCTGCCAGCCTTAGCTCTGCCTACGGGAAAAGGCAGACTGATCATTGAAACAGATGCTTCTTCCCATACATGGGGTGGAGTATTATTAGAAGAAATTGATCAGAGAGAAAATGTTTGTGGCTACGGCTCAGGATCCTTTAAAAAAGCAGAATTAAACTACCCTTTAAGCCACAAAGAGATTTTAGCAGTCAAGAAGACTGTTCAACACTTTATTCTCTTCTTAAAGCCAGTCAAATTCATTATCAGAACTGATCTAAAGATCATGCCTGGAATGCTTAGAAATGAGACAGTCATGGCAGAAAATAATAGCCGTATTTTAAAATGGTTTATTTGGCTTTCTAATTTTGATTATGAAATTGTATATAAACCCGGCTATCTAAACTGTCTTGCTGATATGTTGACCAGGGAGTCAGCAGAAGATTTGCAGAAGCTCCAGCCAGAGTTAAAAATGCTTGATGCAGGTGAATCCAGTTCTGGTCCAGCCAGAAGAAGAATGAGAAGAGAAATAAAGAAGCAAAAAGATAGAGAAGCAACCAAGCCCCTGACTTATGAAGAGCTGCTCGAAAAAGAAGGATTATTCATCCTTCCCTGGGATGGTACAATGCCCAGGAATGTCTGAATCCAGTCCCTGGAATACGCTTCAGCTGATGAAGTGAAAAGGTTCCTAAAGTTGACACTGATCCAGAATCTGCAAACTTCACCACTGAAACTTACAATTCTGGAAAGGTGGGAAAAAGAGGCGTTCTTTAGCTTCGCTGATGCTACTGCAAAGCTTAAAGACTGTCTGGAGGTCTGGATAGATTATGATGACGAAGAACACCTATGGTACATTGATCTCTGCAGAGGATACTTGACATGGACAAGTTACAACTTGATCCTACAATGCTGCAGAGAAAATAGCTCTGTAATTATTTTTGCCGACCCTCAGAACCTCAAAGCCAATGCAAAATGGTCTGGTTGGACAGATGTGTTCCTAGATCAATTTTGTCCAAGGAAAGATTGGGAACAGAGAAGAGCTAATTTTATCCTTCACCTGAAGGTAGACCTAGAAGTTGCGAACCAAAGGGAACTATGGTTCAAATTCAAACTTCATTTTGAAGGCAGGACATATAAGCCCCTTGAGCACAGAATGTACGTCCAGCAAAAGGTCATAAGAAGAAGTGTGGAAGATAACCACATTGAGTCCAGAGTCACTATTCGTGACATACCACTTGACTTCAAAGTGGAATCTCATTTCCGTGGAGAGTTTATCTGTGAACCGTTAGCGGTCTTAAATGGTTCAGATGTGCAATGTTGTTTCTCTCCGTGGTTATATCCTCTTCCGCCAGATCTAGAAGAGTCAGATCCACCGTCTGTAGCAGGAGAAGCTCAAGGTTATGACTCCCCGGATGATGATGACATTTGGGAGTATCTCCAAGGTCAAGATCCTTGGGATTGAAAGCGGTGGTGGGCCGCATGAAGCCTGAGTGGGCCAGGATTGCCCCACACTCACCCGTCGCGGGCCGAAAATAGCTCCGCTATGTAAATAGTAGTTAGATGCTGTCGTGGGCCAGCTATGCTCCACTGTGTTTTCTTTTGGTCGGGTCTATCATAATGATTCTCCGAGTCCCCGTAATGCCACTGGCCAATTAAGGGACGAGATAATGGAAGTGGTAGTCCCCACTTTCCACCCCGGTGATTCGGTTGTGACTGGTAGTTGTCGTTCTAGATTACCGGATCTCTTTTTAACCGGTTAGTGCCAGTCAGTATCTACCGGTTAGACCGGCTAGAATACTATAAATAAACCTCTCGGGCTCATTGTTATGCATCATATTCGGAGATCACATCCCGATTCTTAGAGAGCTCTGCAAGTAGTGTGTCAGTCTGAGCAAGTAGTCCGCTCGGCTCTAGGTTTGCATTCTGTCTGTAAGTGTCGAGCTCTGTGTATGCTCTCCCTCTGCGCCTCGAGCGAACAGCTGGGATCAAAAGCAGAGATCTCAAGTTGTAAAGAGTCTGTAATACTGTCAAGTAGCGTATGCTCTTCCTCTGTGCCTCGAGCGAACAGCTGGGATCAGAAACTACTCTGAGGGTAAGTTTATGTTATCATATTCGAGTCTGTAATCAGTCTGCAAATATACTGTTACTCGTCCCTACTGTTCATCTGTAATTATACTATTGTTCGGCTCTGTCGACTCTGTGAATATACTGTTCATCGACCCTGTCATAAATACTGTTCAATGTTACTGTTCACCATAATCCCATTAGTCATTGCAATCTGTATTGTTCTAATATACTGTATATCTCGCATATTATTGAAAGAAGTTATTAATATTGTTGAAGACTGCATTAATATCCCAGAATAATTCTAAAAGTGTGTTATCGATCCTGCTTGTCTTGGGCAATCAGTGTGTGTGGACGAATGAATCTATTATGCCAGTTTTGATTTGCAGTAGGTAAAGAATAAAAAATAAACAATAAAGTACAAAAATGGGACTAGCATTTCAACAAATTTTAACGTCCTTACTCGGTTAATCAAAGATCTGGGATTATCTTTAGACCACAATTCGGTTATTTGTGATCGTAAGCCGCTTCTAATTTGTTTTCTCTCATATATAAACATAGATTTGGTTTCCTTTACTTGATTTAATACAAGACGCTTTGGCATTTTGCATACGGTTACAAATGGTTGCATAGAGTTTTAATAAACAAATGAAATTTAAAAAATTAAATTTTAAACGAATAAACAAAACTTAAAAAAATATATAAAACATTTGCTTACTTTTAGTTTTAGTTACAAATTTTTAAAAATAATTAAAAATAAATTTTAGGTAAATAAATAAATTTTAAAAAAATATAACTTTAAAAACATAACAATAACTAAATATAAAATTAGGTAATATAAGAAAAAAACCTATAAGATTTTATAAACAAACAAAATAAAAATAAATAAAATAAAATAAAAACCTTAATATAATATTAAAATATTAACAAATTGGATTAGTATAATTTATTTCTACTTTTTTTAATTTATGTATTATATATATAATACACAAAAACAAATTAATAATAAAAATTTTAGGTCAAACATAAAATAATATTAGTATGCGTTCTTGAAATAGAAGGCTTGGCTGCTGTCGCAGCCGAGCCTTCTTCTTAATTTTAATTTTTGCATAGTGGGACCTGGCACATATTCCGTTTGGGGGAGGGAGGTGGTTGTTTTAAGCTACTAAACTCACCATAAAAAATCGCTTGTTTGCACACTCTTCTCTATTAAGATCATTAAGATAGTCTGCTTTCAGAGGGGTCGACCATCTCTTCCTATTGCACAATCATTACATAAAGATGCATATTCATATCTATATACATAAACTTATAAGAGTAAAATAAGCCCATAAAAATTTGTTTTTGTAAATAAATCAATATATTTTTTAAAATATATATATACAAAAACGCTTTAAAAATAATAATAATAAAATTAAATTAAAAACTAAACATAAATAAATAAAAAGTATTAGGTAATAAATAAAATCACAAAATTTTCAATTTTCAATGAACTTGAAATCTTCTCAAAATTTTATGATTACTGTGCTAACTTGTTTTCGTAAGTCACTCGAAAAGGGTTTTGACAAGAAGGGTTGCTACTTTCAGGTATAAGAACATTTTATTTATTTTCCTTAACTTTTTGTTAAGCACATGTTTTCATGTACTTTCAATGCTCTCACAAGTTTGTTGCAGGAGAATGCTAAGCTTTGCATACTTAAAGACGAACAAATGGCATGCAGGAGTAATTTTCAGAATCACAGAAAATTTTCAAAAAAATGTTCCATTGAAAGCTAGAAGGAGTTGAGTTTTCCCTTGTGTATGTCATGACATTTGCTGCCACAAAGAAACTTTTCAGAAACCTACTACGCCATGTCATGATAACTTACCCTTTTTCCTTCCAAGCTTATATGTTATCCAAGCTACAGTATACTTTTTCACTGCTTTATACATCATAACTTCCCACATGTCTACCTTTCTAAGTCGCACACATTTTCCTCATTTTCAGTTTATCTTTTTCCTTTTGAATAAAACCATTCAGATTCCTTTCCATGACTACATTTGCTTTGTTATCCCTGCCATAAAAATTGTTTGACCTTCATATCTTTCATCTATAGTCCTACCACTCATTATGTATAACTCATGTTGATTGATGTGGGATTCCATAAGGCCCAGCTTTCAACAAGTATTACCCCATCAACCTTAGCACCTTAACTGGGATAGAGACTAGAGTTCATTGTTAGTACCTTGAGTCTTGCATGCCTTAATGGAAAGTTCTATTGCTGACAATCATGGGAATACATCAATGTCCCTTGGTCGTTAAATCTTGCAAGTGGTTCGACATCAGCTCATCTATTCACACTTTGCACGATGTACTTAGGTACCTTGGATCTCATTGACATCAATGGTGAGATTGTCTCGCATTGGTTAACAACATTCATTAATGGTCGGTAATCCAATGACTTCTTTCCATGTTCGACATCGACACATTTATTCGCATGGTAAGAATTGTACCATCGAGTTTTGTAGCAGGTGAAGACTATATGTTTTTCATGACCGTCATCAGTAGTTTTATAGCAGTATACTTCCAACCATATGAGACTACCACAGTTCTACTTTCAGCTCTCATCTTTTACTTCATATAACCAAGCAGCAGTTCAGATCATTCACATTCAGCAGCAACAACCACATTCCTATTGTATAGTTCATCAACTTTTTTGGTAAGTGGAGGTATGTTGTTTTCTAATCTTTAGCCATGTAATTCCTTAAATGCTAGAAAATGAATTAATTTGGAAAATTGCCTCACTACATTCCCTTTCTCCTTTTCATAAACCTAATACATCTTAAGTTGGGGGGGGGCACTATTCATTACCATTTTACATATTCATCATCTCATTTACCCTTGATCAACATGTATTTCCCAAACTATGCTATATATATTGGCATGATTCATAATATGAAGAAAATGATTTCTAATATATATTGATGGTTCATCATTTCTAGTGCATGTATACTCTTAAATCTTATGTATTGCAACGAAAAAAAACAATTAAAAAAAAAAACAAGCGAATGTTGTTGATTCTCCCATGTTAATTTCGAGTTTCCTTTGATTCTCTCATGTTATTGTTAATTGTTTTATATTAGTTTATTTCATGCAATTTTATGCTTTCATAGATTAGATTTATTTCCTGCATTTTCCTGCTATTCTACATTAGATTTCTGTTCATGTCATTTCTTGCTTTTCATGTCATTTCTGCTTTTGTACGTTTAATTTAATTTCAATTGCAAGTTTAATTCAATTTCAGGCATGTATTTTTTATTTTAGTTATAGATTAAGTTCAGCGACACTCTGCCCCTGCATATATTTTGTCTACCTCACAAGTTTACGCTCTCTGCGTGTTGACAATTAAATCGTTGGATATATGTTTAAATAATTTGTTTAATATTTTCCCCAAGAGTTATGAATCAATAAAATTAAAGGAGCTTTCGGAGAAATTATGCAATGATTTGGAGCTATCCCCATAGTGAATTCTATCAAAATGTGGTGTCACTACCTGTTAGGGAGAATATTCGAGCTCAGAATATATCATATAAGTTTAAAATGTATATTTGACCAAAAAAGCTTAAATTTGAAGCAATACAGGTGGTTGGATTTCCTATATGAATTTTATTTTGAAATAAAAAAATGTGAAAGGGAAGGAGAACAAGGTTACAGACACTCTTAGCAAGACATTTTATATAGCAACACTAACTTGCATACAAAATTTGTTGAATCTGAAAGCAATGATGAATCTTATCTCCATGTGGAAGAAAAATTGCAGCAGGGAGATCCAGAGGGAAAGTGCACAAATTATCAGCTCAAAGAGGATGGTCTTATTGTTTACAAATGGGTGCATTACCATATGTGCAAAATTAAAGAAAATAATTAGGGATGAAACACACCATAATCCATATTCAAGAAATTCAAGATACCAAAAGGCCATAATTACAACAAGAAAGCAATATTTTTGGCATGCCATGAAAAAAGGATATAGCAAAATATATTTGTAGGTGTCAAAAAAGTTAGCAGGTCAAGACAATACACCAACATCAAGTAGGACTGTTGTATCCTTTTCCCAACTGAGACTGGAAGTGGGAACTAATTTATGTGTACTTCATAACAATATTTCAAGGATAGTGAAACATCATGATTCAATCATGGTGCTTGTGGAAATTTTTTCAAAGGAATCTCATAAAGCACATGGGTTGAATTTATGAAGTTTCATCTCAGTACAATAGAGACCCATGTACCATTGACCCTGAAGCCAAAATGGCATATGCCAATGAAGGAGTATGGACGCATGGGGGATAGGGGTGTGGAGAAAAGAAGGATAGGAATTGCATTGGTAGTTTAATTTCATTATTGATGTTGCAATGTTGAATTGCATATGCAATACCTTGCCGCAGTAAGAGGATAAATTCATCATGGACACATTCTTGAACAAGTCATTGAATAAGCCTCCAAATTGGAGGGATTCCATAGAGATTCCATGGCCGAATCACATTGCATAAGTCATTGAAAAAGAGGAAAAATTGGCTGAGTGTTCTTCATGAAATTAGAGTTATCGTGAACATTGATTATAGTGTCGTGATTTGGTTCCAGCGTCTGAATTATGATGTGTAGATGTTAGGAATCAAAAGTTGGGAGCATTAGATTGTGAAACTCAGTTTTTGGTTTCAACTTTCGACTTCCAATTTTTAATGTGATGACGTCAAGAATCAAAATTCGGTAGTGTAAACTGCTATTCTCATTGGTTTGTTCAGACTCCTGACTTTGGGCGTGCTAACATCGCGAGTGTAATTTGCTATGCTCATTTTATTGTTCCAACTTCTGACCTTCGACGTGTTGAAATAGGGAATTGAAAGTCCAGAGCGTAAATTTCTATGCTCATTGGTTGGTTCTAACATTCGAATTCCAATGTCATAACGTTGGGAATCAAAATTCAGGAACATAAATTGCTACGCTTGCTTGGTTGTTTCGAATTTCGACTTTTGACATCAAGAATCAAAAGTCAGGAGCATAAATGTCTATGCTTGTTGGTTGGTTCTTACTTTCGACTTCCAACATGTCGGAATTAGGAATTAGAATTTAGGAGCCTAAACTTCTATGTTCAGTTGGTTTTTCTTACTTCCTACCTCTGGCATGTCGACGTTGGGAATCAAAAGTCAGGAGTGTAAATTGCAATGCTCGTTGGTTGGTTTCAACTTCCAATTTATGATGTATCAATGTGACGAATTGGAATTCAGGAAGATAAATTGTGGCTCTCGTTTGCTGATTTGGACTCCCAACTTCCAATGTGCAACATCAAGAATTGGAAATCAGGAGCGTAATTTCTTATGCATGCTGGTTGGTTTCAACTTCAGACTTTGTATGTGTCGACATTGGGGATCAAAATTTGGGAGTATGAATGGTCATGTTTTTTTTCATGGTGTCAATTCTTGACTTCTAAAATGCTGATTACGAAAGTCGATATGGATGTTGTGTTTTGTGGTGTTTCCAACTCCCGATGTACAGAAAGGTAGGATAGGAGTTGAAATGTTGGGATCAGTGTTTTTGGCCATTGGAAGTTTAATTTGATAGTTAGTAATGCTTGTAGGTTTCATTAAGGATCTAATTATCTATTATTAAGGTGTTAATGAACCCTACATGTGTATTTACGAATTATGGAGTCAGAATTTGGTTGATTGGGAAAAAATTGGAAGCCCGATCTCACACAATGTTACTCCAGGGAACGAATCGATCAAAAGGAAGCATATCAAAGTGGCATTGGTGAAAGGAAAATTTAATTTGTACCATTTGAGAGTCTTTCGTTGCTTCCAAATTCCACCGAGGTGGTCGGGGACATGACAAGTATATCACCAGAATATGATCTCATCTCATATCTTGTACAACTAGGTTTGGTTATCATTTTTTGTATTTTTATTAAATAGAAAGAATGGGGTCTACATCATTTTATCCCAAAGCTGTTCCTCCAAGGATATTACTCAACACCTGAAGTTTTCATGAAATTTCCTAACTCAAGTGTTAAAATAACGTCAAATAAAATGTAATGATTGAGAAATATCTACTATCATACATTCACACTTTCACAAATTTTCAGTGTCATCATTGGCCTTAGAGAATCCCTATCTTGTACTTGTAAAACCTAGCTTCTATCTAAACCTTAGCTTGTAGAATAACTTCGAGTTTGCAATGTAAACCTTAGTTTGTAGGATAGGCCCTAGTTTATAGAAGCCCTGGGTTGACTAATCACTTTAATGTCAAATGAAATCCCCCATTGAGCAATGTTAAATAGACGTGATTTTGAAACACACCAATAGTTGAAGGCTAACTTCCGAAATCTAGAAACCCTAGTTTATATTCTAAACCTTACAAACCCTGGAAATTCTTGCATTGGAGTATAAAAATCCATGAATCCCACCACTATATCCTCTAGTCATCCTGACCATCTTTTCCATTCCTAGAGACACATGCCCAAACTTAAAGAACTCGATTTGAATGTTCGGTGGTGGTTTTATGCCATAAGACAAGCTTGGCATGTGTCCCTAAATGGCTACAAGGGCAACTTGCAAATGGACAAAGAGAAAAATATGTGCATCGGATCATAAAACAATAGATTCCATTGGATTATTGAAATTCGATTATAGGTATGGATTCATGACTCTTTCAAACTACATGGATGGAGGCACATTTAATTTTGTCAGAATGAACACTAGTTGGGTTTTTCTCAGTGAAACACATGGCAATTCTTACATTAGGGGTATGACATCCAAATTGGACAGCATAAATACATTCTTTAGGTTCCCACATATGTGTTTGGCCATTGTGTACATGATCATATTTCCCATAGTTACCCAGAAAATTTCAATTCAAAACTAACCTCCTTGTGCAAAAATGGCATTTTCCTTTACTGAGCAAAATCCTAGTTCCGATGATGGTATAATAGAACCATTTTTGCGAGATTGAATCACTGTAGAGGGGTTCTCCTAGCTGAAACATGACATCCTAAATCCATCAGAATCGATGGTTTCACGATCCTAGTTATGGTTTTTATTCTACGCCTAGTTGTAACTTTCCACCTAAGGTCATTTAGAGACAATTCGCGGACATGCTCCAGGGGCACAAAATCCAAATCAGGAAGCATAACTGCATTCTATCATCTCCCACATATGAGTTTGGTGATTGAGTACATGGTCATATTTCTCATAGTCACCCAAGACATCTCTAAGCTCCAGGATCTAGTTTTACAATATTAATGTTAAACTCCTTTATCATAACCATAAAAAAAATATAACCCTCACTCAATCAAAACCACTTATTACACATGGGAATATTTTTATACTTTGTTTTAACATTTTCATCAAGAAGTTTCATCAAATATTATAGAGTTGACTAATTCTAGGGTCAATTCTATCATCCTCCATCCTCCTCATTCCCATGTTATCACCATTTTCGTCCTCACCATCCCCATCCTCATCCTACACATCCTCATTATTGCAGAATCTAGGGTTTGGCCTAGTAAGAGGGAATGTAATTTTTTTTTAAAGGGTTCAAATTTGAAAATTACCTAACCATGAACTCATGGATAGTGTTCCCACATATAACTCACCTAAGTAAACTTATCGAGTCTCACAGAACTTGATTCTATTTATAGGATAAAATTATATGTCACTGGTAGGGATTTAATATATGTCCCTAAAAGCCTCTAGGCAGAAAGTTTAGACGGGACTTAAAATGATGACCGTGTCTCAAATAAATGACCCATTGACTCTATTAAAATTGAGACATCAGTTTAACTCTAGGTACACCTATCTTATGTGGATGCATGGCCTAGATCCTATCATATTTCATGATTTCATAAACTAGGGTTTGGCCTAATAAGAGAAAATGAAATTTTTGTAAAGGGGGGTCAACTTTGGAAATTGCTTGACCATTAACTCAAGGATAATGTTCCCACATTGAGATGATCCAAACACACTTGCAAGGACTCATGGAACTTTATTCTTATGTCCGGTTCAAATTCTATTCCCTCGGTAGGGATTCAACATGTGTCCTTGAATCCTCTTGGAGGTTAGTTTAGATGGGCCATTAAATGATGAGTGTGGCTCAGATAAAAGAACAGTTAACTTCATTGGAGTCAATACATTGGATTAATGTTAAGTATTCCTCTCTCTTATGGGTCCATGGACCGAATATTGCCATATTCCATGATGTCATAAATTAGAGTTTGGCCCAGTAAGAAAGAAGCAATTTTTACACAAGGAATTCAACTTTCAAAATTCCTTAACGAAGAACTCATGGATATAATTATCACATAAAACCTGCCAAAATCACTTTCAAGGTTTCTTGGAACTTGATTTTGTAGTCGAGATCAAATTATATGCCCTGAGTAGGGATTCAACATGTGTCCCTAAAATCCTCCAAGAGGCGAATTTGGGTGGGCCATAAAATAATGATTGTGTATCGAATAGGCGAACCATAAAATCCTTTGGAACCAATACATCAAATTAATGCTATGTGAGACTCTCTTTCATGGGTCCATGGATCGGATCCTATAATTTTTAATGATTTCATAAACTAGGGTTTGTCCCAGTAAGAGTGAATGCAATTATCGTACAAGGGTGTCAAATTTGGAAATTCCTTGACCATGAAATCATGGCTAGCATTCCCATGTTGAACCTATGCAATCACACTTGTATGGTCTCACAGAACTTGATTCTACTTCCTGGATCAAATTCAATGCCTCTCGTAGGGATTCAAAATGTGTCCCTGAAAGCCTCTAGGAAGCGAGTTTAGATGGGCCATAAAACAATGAACGAACCATTGACTCCATTAGAGCCAAAACATTGGATTAATTCTATGGGATCCTCTCTTGCATAAGCCCATGGCCCAAATCTTGTCCTACTTAATGTCTTCATAAACTAGGGTTTGGCCAAGTAAGAGATAATGCAATTTTTGCACAATGGGGTCAACTTTAAAAATTCCTCGATCATGAAATCATGGCTATAGTTACCACATCAAAACCCCCAAGCAAAATTTCAGAGTCTCACTAAACTCGATTCTACTTCCTAGATCGAATTCTATGCCCCTGGTAGGGATTCAACATATGTTCCTAAAACCCTCCAGGAGGGGAGCTTAAACAATCTATAAAATGATGGTCATGGCTTGGATTAATGAACCATCAAGTAAGTTGGAACTAGGAAAATGGATTTGTTCTAGGGACACCTCTCTTGTATGGGTCCATGTCTGAAATCTCATATTGTTTGAAAATTATGAAAACTAAGGTTTCTCTTATTAAGAGACATTGAAAATTTCACACAAAACGATTTCTTAGATAATTTTTGCACATTGATAATGATGATGGTGGAGTTGGTGGTGGTGGTGGTAGTGGTGATGGTGATGGTGATGGAGCAAATGATGATGATGAATACATCAATATCCATCATGGTAGTGATGATGATGGTAATGCAGACAACAATGGTCACCATGGAGATAACAAAAAAAAACATTAAAACATTTTCTCAAGTGGAATATCACATAATTATGATGTTTTGTACACAACATATGGACCTTAATCCATTGAGTGTCACTTATGAGGAGAGCCAACATATCAAGGAACACAATATGTTTTCATGGCTCCTGGGACATGTGTGGGATACCAATTCACCACATAGGCCCTATAAAGGAAATATTTGAATCAATAATATATTATGGGGAACATTATGACTTTTCTCATACCAAGGACATGTGTCATCACCAATACCATGTTTTGGTGATGAAATAAAAGTCCTCAAGTCCCAAAAGATGATTTTAGGGTTCATTAGCCATGCACATGGTTTATAAATGGAATCTTTGGATTATCAATGCAATATTGGGGCCCCCAATATTGGGTAAGGTGGAATACCAACATCTTAAGTCCCTAAAATATTATTTTATGCTTCATGAACTATGCATTGGGTCCCAAAATAACACAAACACCCTATATGGGGAATATTTGTTCCATGGGTGTAATATTGGTGACAATACAAAGTTTTTCCCATAATTTATGGGTCTTAGGGTGCACTAACATTATGGGGTCTAAAGCATGATTATAGGACTCATGGGTCATGCACATGGGAAGCCAATAAATATTCCTTGAAAATAAAATATTTGTTCCATGGGTGTAATATGTATTCCAATAAGGTTTCATGCATGCCAGATAAGTATTTAAGTTCTAACAATAATTTGAGGATGAAAATGAACATTTTAGGGCCTTAAATATGAATTTAGGGCTCATGAGCCATGAACAGGGTATCAAAACACCACACAAGCCCTTTACATCTATTATTTGTCCCATGGATGCAATATGGGCATACCTTTGAGGTTTTGTACAATAAATATGGGCCTAGGATGGGCCCTAGCTACGATCTAATGATGGAAATTGTTGTCTTAGCCTTTAGGTCCTAAAATAAGATTAACATTATCATCTAAAGGTGAAATATGATTTTAAGACCCATGGACCATGAAAATATTCCCCAAAAATTATAGATTCCCTATAAATGGAGTATTTGGCCCACTAATGAATATGGATTCCATGACAAGGTTTCATGTACAAAGGATGAGTCCAAGGGCCCAACTAGATATGGTCTAAGTATGAGAATCAATGTCTTTTGACCCAATATATACTAAGTACCATGGGTATGATCTTGGTCTCAAACAACCATATATTCACTATAAAAACATACTTGGTCTATGAGTATAATATGAATTCCGTTACAAAGTTTTAGGCATCGTAAATTTCTCTTTGTGCCATAACCATGGTTCATGGATGAAACCAACATATTTTGGCTTAAAAAAATTTTGCACCAAAAATATGGCTTAGGACCTTATAAGTTTTCAATGGTTATACAATATCTAATAACATTTAGAATCATAAAATCATAACCATATGCAAAAGGATCACTGGAAGAAAGACAAGCACAACCACACAAAATAACACAGAGATTTATCTTGGGAAACCCTCATGGGGGAGAAAACCTAGCAAAACTTCCTCGATATAGTATTCAACCAAGTACGTTGTAATAGACAAACAATAAGACTTATAAGACCCCATGACTAATCATGGATTGCTTCCTCTCTCCCAAATGGACTGCTCTTTCTCTCTCTAGTGCAACTGTTGAGTTATGTTGCTTGTCCAAATGTGGGAGGTGCCTCTCCTTTTCCTACTGATCAGCTGAAAGGCCTAATAACCCAACTGGGCCAACTTCTCCTTGATTCCAGGGTTTAATTTCCTTGGGATACTCAAAAATACATTTTAATAATACTTTTGTGGGTACTACTGACCCGACTTACAATTGAGGTTTTACCTCAAGACTTTACAAGACCAATTACATCAATGAAATCCCTAATCATAACAACAACATATCCAAAATGGGTAATAACAATAATAATACAAAATAGAATATCTTCCGTAGTTACATTTATTTAACACTCCCTCTTAACAAGGAAGGTATTCTAAAATACAATAACACGTCTATACAACTTACTAGTAAATCTATATGTCCTATAAAATTTTTGCAACTACATCAACATCATCATCATCAAGGACATCTCTATCATCATCTATGGGATTATCTCAATCATCATTATCTTTGGCATCATCTTGATCATCATCTCTGGCATCATGTCGAGCATCATCATATCTGGCATCATCTCAAGCATCATCATCTCTGGCATCATCTCAAGCATCATCATCTTTGGAATCATCTCGAGCATCATATATGGTATCATCTCAAGCATCATCATATCTTCCATCATCTCGAGCATTACCTGCACTATCAGTATATAAATACTGGGCGCATCCATGGAGGTGGGTTACAATTTTTGGCAACACAATTCCGGAAAAAACACAAAAACGTACCTCGATCGAGATTTTTCCAAACCCTCGATTGAGGTGTTAAGACCTCAATCGAGTTCTTTTAAACCATCGACCTAGGATTAAAAAAAATATCGATTGAGGGTTAAAAGAAGCTCGATCGAGCATCTTTAATCGTTTTTACTATAAATAGACAACAAACATTTGATATAATTCACTGCATTTGTTGGATAGAAAATGGTCATTTATATTCATTGTAGATATGGGTCATGGAGTAATTGGAGTTATAGATATGATCGATCATCTATTAATCCAACATCTATAACTCTAATTAATCCACGACTAATATTTACACATAAAACCTAGAGGAAGTGGAAGTAGTAACACTTTTACTTGTTTCTTCTTCAAGGTATGTACTATTACCCACAAGTATTATTTTTCTAGTCAAAATTATGTTTTATTAAATTTTATTATCATATAGTTCTATGTTTGATTTTAATTGAATTCGAAGACCTTGTTCCCATGAACAATACGAGGTTTGAAAAACTTTGATTAAATAAATTTTTGGGTGTCCATATTTGTGTGCACACACAAATATGGGCATTCGAATATTTTTTTAGTTAAAGTTTTAAAAAGCTCAATTGAGCTTTTCATTTAATGAAGTCTTCCAAAAGATCCTTATACACCTTGTATTTTGAATCCCCATTTGAATTCATGTCATTGAAAATGTTCAATTCTTGTCGAAATGAGAATTAGTATCATGTTTAGTCACATGTTATTGATGTAAATTCTAATGTCATTCAATAATTTATTAGCAAAATTAATTGCAAATGTGTGGCACACTGACAATTTTAAAGAGTAAACAATGGACATTGATATAACCCAAGAAAATGAGGTCATTTTTTTTTTCATGCTCACATTTTCATTTCTCTAAAGGTACTAAAAATACTTTGCTCCTTCGTATATAATTTTTTATTTTAAAAAACTACAATTATGTGATATGACTATGAATGTAACACTAATTTTTATCTTAATTGTTCTTTTCTATTCCACCCTGGGCTCTAGGCCTTAAATATTTGTCTCGAATATCTATACCATAGGTAGATCATGGTCCTCAGAATCCAGGTCGAGTGGACACAACTCGCCTAAGTTCATCTCATCAACTGAATTGCATGCATCATTGTCAGCAATGATGCATGCAATTCAGTTCATGAATTGAAATTAGACGAGTTGTGTCCACTCGACCTAGATTCTCAGGACTACGATCTACCTATGGTATAGATCCTCAGGTTAGATATTTAAAGCTCAAAGCCCAGGGCAGAATAGAACATGACGATTAAGATAAAAATTAGTGTAAATTCAAATTCATATCACATAACTGTAGTTTTTTAAAATTAAAAATTATATATGAAGGAGAAAAGTATTTTTAGTATTTAAAACATTTCACTACATTTCCAGGTACTACATTGTATACACATTGGATATATTGCTGATAGGAATCAAATGATGTTGAAAATCCTTACCAACCACTGATGACATAAACAAGCTAGATGTTGAATTCTAATGAAAACACACCATGATACTACTTGAATATAAGCATTAAAAAAAATTAAATGCATGTAGTTCACAGACTCTAAAATTATTGTTAAAGCCCCAAAATGAATCCTTGGCATCACCATCAAGGTTTCACAACTATTGGTTAAAGTTTTGAGTTATCATGCTAGGATGCATTGAAGAGTTTATTGTATCTACGTCATGGTAATTTTGCTACAAACAATAGTTTGTCCACTTGGTCACTACACACAATATTAATAATCAATGTCATCTATATTTTTGTTTAAATCCATGTCTCTTTTCAACATAGAGTTCAATGTTTTTGTTAATATATTTGGTCCAGAAAAAATTTAAACTTCATTAAATTTAGTTATGAGGGTCACAAGGTCGCATATATGGGGCGCAGCATATTATTATTACTATGAAAAAACCTTTTTTATGAGTTGAGTGAGTTGGCATGTCATCTTTATTTCATGAGTCTTATCCATTTGCTATATTCTTAATGTACTCGTGTCTAGATGAAACAAATTGGAATAGGTTATAATTGTCAATTATGTTTATGTACACATTTATCTATACAATGAAAGAATTCTAATTATATGTTCTAGGTGAAATATGGAAAGATTTTTCTTGTTTCCTAAACTTTGATTCCTCTTTCATAGTTTCAAAAAACTAAATCTAAAAAACAAAGGACAGCTTCCCTTGTTACTAGTATATTTCACTATGGTTATAAGTATTATATTATTGCTCCTTCAATTCTTCTTCTTATGCATTTATATTCTTATCATTTATTTGGATATGAAAAATAAAAAAATTTAAATTCTTTATATTTATTACAATGTTGAGAATAAGTATCCTTCTTCTTATTCTTTTTTATTTGATATTTCATTGTTTTTTTTTTATTTTTATTTTTTTTCACTTATGTTTATTTTATTTTATTTTTACATTTACCATCTTTAAAAAATTATAATTTCCCATTTCCCCTTTATTCTTTTGTAATTTTTCTTTTAAATTCTCTTAGATGGGTCCTTGATACCCATTTCTAAAATGTCCTACATGAACATAATATTATATATAATACATATATATGCTAAAGCTTATATCCCGAAAAAATATGCTAGTATATTGGTAGTCATGTACAAAGCTTTTTTTCAAGTGATTAAGAGTAGCTCGATCGAGCGTTTATCAAAGCATCGATCAAGGGCTTAATAAACCCTCGATCTAGGGTATAATAAAACATCGATTGAGGTTTCGACAAACCCTTGATCGAGGGCTTGAAAAACATATATTTAGCCTTCTTTCAAGAAAATCAATGTTTCTCTGTGTCTTCTAGGGGTGTAAACCCTGCCATTCATGGCACACAACTGAGCGGAGTTCATACCAATAGATTTGTCACCAAATCCTCTATCCATTGAGATATCATGCATGCGTTTTGGCATTCATATGTTTTTTTCTAATTAGTTCTAAAACTTACACTTAGAAAACTAGACAACAACTTCGAATCAGCTCAATGAAAAATACGTAGGGTAAAATATACACATCCAAAAATTTCGTAAAAATGCACAGCCCACACATCAGCATGTCCTATTCAAAAGGATTTCTTTGGTTTTTCAATTTTTGAAAACGATGAAAAAAAAAGCTCAA
>LPNX010582009.1:653895-712076 GCA_001517045.1 Pseudotsuga menziesii | reverse complement strand
TATATATTAATTATTAATATAAGATAAATTATTAGGGTCAGACGTGAGCCACTTATTAACTTCTTCAAATTTTTAAGGTCACGCAGTTCATTAAAAGAAAATTTTCACACATTAAATGACATCAAAATATTTTAAAAAAAATATCATTGGGAATCCAACATAATATTCTATAATTTATTTTTTAACTGCAAGTCAAAATTCACATGGCATATATGCGTTTCGAGGGATTCTATCTAGCAGATGAGTAAAAAATCAGGTTTTCATCACCAAATTTGGCCAAAACGTGTTACCCACCTTCATGGAATCACCCTACTGAGCTAAATCATGAACAACATAATTAAATGTTGGAATATCATCATATGTAACTGAATGTAGGAACTCGTCTATAAATGAATGTTATACCACTCTCCATAAGAGAATATTATCATCATAGACCATCCTTAGCCTGTCAATGCTAGGACCACTCTCAAGAGAGTTTTCTTGTCCACGGGACCATCCTCAGAGAGGATAGCTTTGTCTACAACCGAATGAAGATATCATATAAAACTAAATGTAGGACTACTCAACATATGAGAGTACTATCGTCCTTATGACCATCCTTGTCCTAAAAGTGCTAGGACCACTCTCAACAAGAGATTGTTCTTTTCCATAGGGCCATCCTCAAAGTGGATACCGTTGTCTGCAACTGAATGCAAATATCGTCTACACCTGAATGTATGACCACTCTCAATATGAGAGTACTATCATTGTAGACAATCCTCATCTTGTTAGGGCTAGGACCACTCTCAAGAGAGTGTTCTTATCTATGGCACCATCCTACAAGTGAATGTAGGATCACTCTCCATAAGGGAGTACTATCATCGTAGACCATCCTCAACACTAGGACCACTCTCAAGAGATTGTCCTTGTCTATGGAACCATCCTACAAATGAATGTAGGATCACTCTCAAGAAGAGAGTACAAACATTTGCAGGACCATGCTCAGTCGGTAAATACTAACACCACTCTCGACAAGAGAGATTTTTCTTGTCTGCAAGACCATCCTCACGAGAGGATACTATCATCGACAAGTGAATACCAGATCTCATCAACATTTAGAGGAACATTGGCCTTTTCTGCACTTCCATCACTGTCATCTGATCATCAATAATAATATCATCATCACTCCCTCTTTCCAGGGATGTCCTTTCAAACTACACCATTATTTTCTCGAAAGTGTTTCAAAATTTACACGAGATAGAGGATTAGTCAACACACCAACAACTTGTTCCTCTGTAGGAACATACTGGAGCTTTACGACTCCTCTCTACACCATATCTCAGACTTTATGAAACATTGGGTTCTTTGTTAGCTTGATGCATATCTGGATGTCAAAATAAATATTCCTTGCATCTATCTTGGCAATCATGCTAATAATTTGTGGAGCCATACTACTTTGCTACAAGATGGAGATGTTGCAATGTACTCAACCTCTTTCTTCTAAGGCATTAGATTACACCTGATCCCAAGGTCGTGAAGTGATCCTTCTATCTTCAACACTTTTGTATCTACAACGATTTCATCGTGTCATGTCATCGAAATATCTCAGTCTTCCACATTAAACCTTAAGGTAAAGGTTGGAACCCACTTTACTCTTGGTAAAGCCTTAGTTCATCAAGAATTTTTCCATCCTGTCATACCATGTCAAAATTAGAGATATTTTGCAATAACTCCCTCGGAAGTGGAGAATCATCCTCCCTCTGCATTTGCATGCTACATATCGAAACATTATGTACTTGGAGTGACATGTAACATCCTCTACTATCGATATTCTATGTATCCATATCAAGTCATTGGATACCAAGATCATCTATCTTGAAATTTGTTGAAAAAGTTCATATTGCACCCATTTGTGAGTTGGTCATCCTCTATAGGGTTCCATCTTCAACCTTGTAGCGAAGTTTAAGATCTTCATCACTCTAGGTGATATTCAATATCCTCATGTAACTAAATGTGATTATCCATGGGTTCCTTCATACAAATCCTTTTATGTACATGTGGTTCTCTGCTCGATATACACTTCTACTTTACTGGAGAAGTGTGTCTTGGTCAATGGAGAATATAATTCCATAGTCTACTCCCTCTTTCTGAGAAAAATCATGAACCTTGTTTTGTATCCCTTGATGTTGTCATATGTTGCACACTTGATCTTGTAAATACACATGGAAGGCACTACGAACTTCCCTTCAAGTCTCGGAACTGGATCATAGACATCATTCCCTATGATCAATTACTACTCTTTAATCATAGCTTCTTCCATTTATCCTTGGCTACTTCTTCATAGCTGAAAGGGTCTATATCAATGATTTCACTCAACTGTGCCACATAACTAGAGTCTATCCTAGGCCTCTTACTTTACTTGGAAGTTCCGTCATACCTTTCTTCATCTTGAATTATCTCTCATTCCCAAGGTGGTATTCATCTCTTGAGGTGGATCTACTACTCTCTTTAGGTCATATGACTCTTAAATTCTTCTGAAGCTCTTTCTTCCTCCATGGTGTCGCTGAGCCTGGGATCTTCAAATCCATCTTCATGTATATTTATTGGATTGTATATTCTAATTAAATTTTCGTCACTTGTTCTTCAGAACAAGTCTCATCCTTCTTTTCTTGTAGGTGATTGTACATGATTTTTCCTAGAAGACAAATACATCAGTTGCATGGTCAGAAACATTTCATAAGACATATTCATAATGACAAATTATTATGCATAATGATATAATCATGCAACTATTTTAGTCAATAAAACATTCATCTATATCTCATATAAACACTAAAGCTCTCTAGATTCCTTCCATATCTACCATAACATTATTGATATTGTGCACTAATCCCAATATATCAACAAAGAGTTTTCATTCTAGATAAGTAGAAATGGAATGTTGTATAGAAGCATAAGCCACTTACCCATAACATGCATATTAGTAGTATATTGTTCATTAATGCAAACATTCTATCATGCATAATACATTTCCTTGAGCATAGATATGTACACAACTAAACAATGACATTTAATCAATAGGAAATGGAAATTCAAATACTTATATTTATTTGTTTGGTGGGTGGACTCCTTCTTGATAATAATAATGGGAGCCTTCTACTTCACCATCTGATTATGGGAACCTATGTATTGGTTATGAGTGTCACTTACTGCATTCCTTATCCTACTATTGAGACGGATAAGAGTATGGTATTTGTCTTCACTAGTAGAATTCATGCTCCTTGTCACTTGAGGAATGTTCTTTTTCTTCTCTAAATTATTTGATTCATCATCTTCAATGGTGTGAGCATGATGTATTGCCTTGTTTGACTTCTTGTTGAAGGAGCCTCTATTTTTTGGACAATATTTGGAGTAGTGTCCCTTATCATCACAAGTGTAGTATCGAATGTTGGAAATATTCCTTTTGTCTTCTATTGTGATTATGGTCCTTCTTCTTTCTGTGATTTATTCTTGAGTACTTAGCTATGAGAGCTTGATCTACAGTTGCTCCCAACTTCTTGTTATAAAATAAAGTAATACTGAGAGGGGGGATGAATTAGTATTTAAAAATCTATTTAAATTTTTATCACTTAAAACAAAATCAACAATGAACACAGAACACACAATATTATCATGGAACCCCAATTGGAAAAACCATCAATACTTCCTATTACTACAAAATTATATTTACAAATAGTTTGCAAGAACCAACTTGCTAGATGCACCAACACCCAAGTTTTTTAGCTACAATTGAAGGATGCACCAACACCATGTTTACCAGCAACAATTGGAAGGAGGATATGACCTCCTACGAGATTGCAGTCAGTCTATGCACCTCCCAACAACCCTTATATGATAATTTGATCTCTGGATTTTGTACACCTTTAGAGCTTCGAATGGAATGTACATAGACACTGCAAACTGTCTTTTCGCAATTTGTCGGTGTGCCTTTCTTCTGCAATTGTGGGTCCACTTTCACATCCTCCTTCCACAAACTCCTTCTGCAATTAACCTTCCACAATGATATTTCTGCAGTCGCCCTTTTCGCAATCTGTGAGAACTCCTTCCTTCCGCAATTGCGGGTTGTTGGTTGTGGGGCTGCCTTCAATACAAATTTTTCAAACCAGGATTCTGCATTTACTCTTTCTGCAATAATTATTTCTGCAATCTGTTGGAAATCCTTCCTTCCACAATTGCTTGTTGTGTGTTGTAGGTATGCATTTCCCAAATTTCGAAAACAACTTCCGCAATTATGCATCTGCAACATTCTTTCCGCAGTCGAGTTGCAGATTGCGGATGTGCCTTCCAACTTTTTCCTAAATGGGCTTTTGCAAATATCTTTCCGCAACTCCTATGAACTTTTGATCGCTTGCAGAATCCTCTTCATTCATTGATCAGCTATCAAACAGGGAACTTGACTTTGGCGCTCTGGAATGTTATCTTCCATGCACATTTACTTTTCATATCCTTTCCTCGTTCTTTGATTAAACGAACCAACTGCAAACTCTGTGGCTACGTGTTGATCTATGTTTCCAATAATGTCAATTTAATAAAAAATCCCCCCCTTTGGAATTGATTGGAAACGCCTTCCATTGACATCAAAAAAGATCTTTTTCTACCCCTTTAACAACAATTACAACTTTAAGAAATGAAACTCCCCCTGTCCCGTTGCTCCATTTTTCTATATATATTCAGAATGTTATAGTTTGTAATTGTATAAGCAACACATTAAAGTGTACTTGTATCTCTCTTTGAACTTTGATCTAGTTCTCTTGTGCTTTTTCAACGATCTGAAGATGTAAATCTTACTTCCAAGTACTGTAATCTTTAACATAGTAATTTCAATACGTAGAAACAAAAATAATAAGTATTTTAATTTCATATCAACAACATCAATTCGTCTTTGAGATGATCAAAACCACTTAGAATTATTTACTAATGGACCATAGATTTTAAAATCACTCCCCTTGTGAGTGTGTCTTCTCCTGTAAACTTTTCTCCTCTTCCCGTGACAGGGCTTTCATCCTTTTAGTTAATTTTTAATGATGATGGATAACCCCCACTTTCTGCCTAATATAGGAAAATGATTCTCCAGGTAACGACTTAGTGAAAATGTCTGCAATTTGTTCCTTCGTATCAATTATATACTCCAATTTGACCACTTTTTGAGACACTTTCTCTCTTAAAAAATAATATTTGATTGGAATATGTTTTGTCTTAGAGTGCATAACTGTATCTTTGGATATGTTTATAGCACTTGTATTATCACAAGTGTATAACAATGCAGTTCTCATATTTTACAAGTAAATATTCCAATGTTTTCTTCATCCAAATGACTTGTGTACAACATGATGCAGCAACAATATACTCAGCTTCTGTTGAAATGGAAGGCTTCTTTTTTCTTAGCCATGACACCAAGCAATATCCTAAGTATAATGTTGCTCCACTAGTGCTTTTTCTTTCATCAATACTTCCTGCCCAATATGCATTAGTGAATGCCCTTAGAGTGAAGTTATTTCTTTTTGGATACCATAAACAATAATCCACAATACCTTTTAGATATGTAAGAATTATTTTTATTGTAGCCACATGTGTTTCTTTTGGGGATGATTGGAATATGGAAACCAAACCTACATCTTACATAACATATGTTCTTGTAGCTATTACATATATTAAACTACCAATCATTGACCTATACATAGTATTATCTACTTCTAAATATTCATCATCCTTTCTCAATTTACAACCAGTGACCATAGGAGTACTAACAGGTTTGGATTCTTCCATTTTGAACTTTTTCAACATCTCTTTGATATACTTAGTTTGAGAGATGAAAAAACCTTTTTCTGATTGAGATACTTGTAAACCTAGAAAGAATTATATTTCTCCTAACATTAGCATTTCAAATTCCTTCTTCATTTCTGAAGAAACGTTTACACTCATAATTTGTAGATCACTTCCAAATACAATATCATCTACGTAGAACGCAACAATGATCATATTTTTGTTTTCAAAATTTATGTATAAATTACTGTCAGTGGCCCCTCTTCTATATCCTTGCTGCTTTAAATATTTATCAAGCCTTGAGAACCATGCTGTTAGAGATTTTTTAATGCCATAGAGTTCCTTCTTAAGTTTGCAAACATAATTTATAAGTTTTTTAATAAGAGAAAACCTTTAGGCTTCTCAATGTAGACATCTTCTTCAAATTCTCTATTAATAAATGCAGATTTTACATCCATTTGGTACACTTTAATGCTCTTGTAGCATGCAAAAGTTTAAAAAATCCTAATGGATTCAATTATTTCCACATGCAAATTTTTCTTCAAAGTCAACACCGTCTACTTGAGCATATCCCTTGCATACTAATTTGGCCTTGTTTCTTGTCACATGACCATGCTCATTGAATTTGTTTTTAAAATTCCATTTGGTTCCAATAACATTCATGCCCTTACTTCTTGGGACAAGCTCCCAAGTTTGTTTCTTCTCTATTTTATCAAGTTCATCATTCATAGCATTGATCCAATCCTCATTTTTGCAATTCTTTAAATGTTTTGGGTTCTACTATCAAAAGTAGTACTTGTTCTTCATCGTAAAATAATTTTATTCTTGTTTGAACTTTTGAATATTTGTCACCAATTATTTGACTTTTAGGATGATTCTTTTGAACCTACCTAGATGGTGTCTGTGTCTGATCTTGGAGAGTCATCATTCTCATTTTCATGTGGTTCTTCTTTCTCTACTTCTTCTTCTTCTTCTTCTTCAAAAACATCCTCTTCTTGTGAACTTTATTCTTTTTCTTTATCATATATTTCTTCATCATCAGTTTCTTCAACATCCACACTTTCTTGGATTTGTATTCTTCTTGGTTTAGTATCATCAATAGTTACATTTTCACTTTCTATAATCTTGTGAAAACTTACATTATAACACTTGTATTTTCTTTTGGTGGAAGAATATCCAAGAAATATGCCTTCATCTGTTCCAGAGTCAAACATCCCTACATTATCATCATCTCTTTTTATGTAGCATTTACTTCCAAAAACTCTAAAATATTCACTCTGAGTTGTCCTTTGTTTTGTACAAAAACAACTATATATACTGCTTCTCTCCAATAGCCATCAGGAAGTTTTTCTTCATTAATCATAGTTTTGACTGCTTCTTGGACTGTCCCATTCTTTCTCACAACAACTCCATTTTGTTGAGGAGTTTTTTCTACTAAAAACTTCCTCTTGATTCTATGAGTTTCAAAAAACTCATTGAATTTATTTGAGGTGAACTCACCACCATTATCTGATCTTAGACATTTAATCTTGATATTTGCTTCATTTTTAACAAGTGCTTTGAAGGATTTGAACTTCGTAAAGGCTTCTGATTTTTATTTAAGATATGCCACTCAAGTCATATTTGTATAATCATTGATTAATAACATAAAGTAATGTTCACCTTAAAACATTTTAGTCCTTGTTGGCCCCAAAAGATTAGTCTAAATTATTTCTAATGGTTGAGAGGTTGTATGCTATTTTAACTTGAATCTTGTTCTTGTTTGCTTCCCATGAAGACAATGAATACAAACATGATTTGGTGGTTTATGATCTTTGGAAAATTCCTTATAGCTCCCTTCTTACTAACTTTTACAAGATTGTCAAATTTTAAGTGCCCCATCCTTCTATGCCATAGCAAAATTTTATGAATTTGACTCATATAACATTGTTCTTCATTTTCTAGAATATACACATTGCTTGGAGTTCTCACAGCAGTCCCAACAAGTTTTATTGAATATTTTCTTCTAATTTCACACTTCTTGGAATCGAATATACATATGTTTTTTTGGTCACATGTTTGGCTCACACTTAAAATATTAGGTTTAAGTTCTTTACAAACAAAACATTTTCATCTTTCATCTTGTCTCTAAGAGCCATTGTACCCTTCCCAATTATTCCAGAGGATAGATTATGTAATGTCCTCTTCTGCTTAGGCATTGAGGACCAACCCGCTAACCTATGTGATTCCTATAGGTTCGAGTAGGTACTGACAGTCAAGGAATCAACCGAATACTGATGCCATATATAGAAGATCTAGGGCATCAATATTATATCGCCATTGGGTCGAAGAGGGCCACTAGAGCCAAAGGCCACCTGCATGCATGACATCTGGGCATTATTTAATGATGTATGCACCTGATTAAGTCTCCATGCGCATGCATGCAAGTCAACTGCAAATTAGAAGATAAAGTCCCCTAATTAGGTCAAAAGTTAGGGTTTTCACAGTTGAGAGTTATAAAATAAAGATAAAGTGAATGGAGAAGTGACTTATGTGATAATTGATTTGTGGAGTCGAATTGGAGAACTCGGTGAGCTAAGTTGGGGTTGAGCACATGCTCAGCTAACTGGTGTATTTCGGCAGTGAAATCTATCTACCCTAGTTCATCATTAGGTTAGATCATCCAGGTTCATCACTAGTTCATCATCAGGTTACATTCAATAGTTATTTCGGGACGTTGATTATTCATCCAGCCAGAGGGTTTCACTGTCACACCATGTCACCGTGATTAGAGACAAAGCAATTCGTTTTCCTACCTACAGGGTTCAGAACTTCTGCATGTTGCTTCCATCATCATTAGAGGGGTATTATAACCCTAGTGCACATCATCCGAGCTTCCAGCAGTAGCTTATTTATTATGCTGGAGCTTATATAGTTTGAGAGGAGGGCACATTCACCTGTGGAGGACAATTTGGTGTATCTCCTTATTCCTTCGGCAGAATCCTTTCATGCTGGGACCAGTCTCTTCACCATCAGCTGATCTATATAATGGTATGTACATGCATTGATTTCTCTTATTTTATAGCATCTCAGTATTTTTCTAGGGCACATATTTGCATGCAACTGCATGCATGCAAAGTTTGGGGTTTTCTTTCCTATTTGATTAAGGAGTAAATCTATTAGCCATCTACAGTATACACATAAACAGGAAAATATCAGTTTGGGATATTACAGTGGTATCAGAGCTATTTTCCTTGCCAGCTGTGGGCATGCAAAAATTATAAATGAATCCAGGAGACCCATACAACATTACTCACAGGAGACAGAGGTATAGAGACAGAGAAGAGGAGTTAGAGGACATAGATTTGGGGAACAGAGAGTATCAGTTTGAAAAAGGCAAAGAAAAAATGGCCGATGATGATAAAATAGATTTCAATAGTCTCATATCAGCCATAAAAGAACTCACCACTGGGCAAAAATAAATGATGAGCACCTTCAGGCAAATGACTAAGAAGAATGGGCCCACCCCACATAGTCCCTTATTTCCAAACAGTGATAGGGTATCCACCAGCAGTAGTAGGGAGCACTTACATACCAACATACAGAGCCATCCCCATATATACAAGCCTTTCTGACCTGCCATGCCTCAATTCTTATATAGTCCAGCTCCAGTACCTCTAGCACAAGCAGAACTAGAAGAACCCATGAGTGCCTATCTAAGAGAATATAGGGCTTTAGGAGAGGACTTCCATTCAACCATGACCTTCATTGAATTCTACCACTTTAAAAGTAAGAACAAACCCAAATCTTATAATAGGCCATTCACCCAGAACTATGAGTTATAGTGCACCGTAGGGAAACTGACTATCCCTACCTTTGAGGGCACCCGGGGTGGCCCAGCTAGGAATTGGGTGCAAACATTAGATACATACTTCCAGCTCAACCCCATGATTGATACAGATGCCATTAAATTGGATACTTTGCATTTGGACGGAGAATCACATGAGTGGTGGTACCACAGGTTAGTGACACTGGGACACAACACCATCACCTCATACATAGATTTTACATAGAGTTTCATTGAGCGGTTTGATCGAAAGGATCCAGAGGTACACTTTAGGGAGCTGGCACAGCTCAAGCAGATAGGGAGTGCTGATGCTTTTATTTCTAAGTTTCAGAGGATAACAGTCATCGTCACAGATATATCAGAGAGCAGGTTGATTATGTTGTTCACTGAGGCTCTCACTGAACCCTTATGGGGATGGGTCAAGTCTTATAGGCCCACCAGCCTAGCAGATGCCATCAGACGGACTGGAGACTTGCAGGATGCAGTGCCCAAAAATAGGTTTCCTCCCAGGACCAATGTTCCTATTAAAGATAAAGAAAGGAAACCATGGCCCAAGAAAGAATGGATGGACAATGATACCCGATAGGACCTTAGAAGAAAAAAATTATGTTTCACTTGCCAGGAACCATGGATACCAAGTCACAGATTTTCAGGAAAAGGAAAGGCCTACTACATAGAGGCTTATTCCGATAGTGAGGAGGATGAGGATTACTAGTATCAGGAGCAGGGAGAGACAACATAGATAGTTGCTGAGGGACAAGCCTCAGGAGGTACCATTGCTACCATGATAGGGGTTCCTAGATTCCACACTCTTCAGATCAGAGGTACCGTACAGGGCCACAGAGTGGGAGTACTGATAGATGGTGGGGAATCCCACAAATTTATTGATACTGCATGGGTTAAAAAGAGAGACATTCAGACTGAGAGCTTTGATGGGTTTTGGGTAGCAGCAGCAGGTCACACCATGGAGTGTAGTCAAAGGATTCCTAAATTAAAGGTAACGCTTGGGAGTTATTCAGTGATAGAGACATTCTATGTGGTAGATGTACCTGACATGAATGTGGTACTAGGAGTTCAGTGGTTGTATTCCATAGGGAAGTATTCCACAAATTACCAGACCATGGAGATGGAGTTTACAGGAGCAGAAGGACAGAAGGTGGTATTGAGAGGGATGAATACCTATCCTCCCACATCAGTGACATCACACAGGATGGAGGCAGTACTCCGGTAGGGAGATATTGAGTGGGTTGCAGAGTGTATGGTTACCTTTAGGAAACCACTAGATGAGGCCACACAACATCCAGCAGACTCACAGAGGCCTTACTAAAGAAGCACAAGGTAGTATTCGGAGACCTTCCAGCAGTTTGACCTCCAGATAGGGGATTTGAGCACATTATTGAGTTAGAGGAGGGGACCCAAGCAGTTATCACCACTCCGTACAGACATCCCAAGAGGTATAAAGATGAGATCGAGAGTACAATCAAGGAACTACTCAAGCTAGGATACATCAAACCTAGCTCCAGTCCCTTTGCATCTTTAGTAGTGCTAGTGAAGAAAAAGGATGGAACCTTACGCATGTGCATTGATTACAGGGCACTCAATAAGAAGACCATAAAGAACAGGTATCCCATCCCTAGGACTGATGAGTTAATGGATGAACTACAGGGGGCAAAGTAATTTTCCAAAATTGATCTCCGCTCAGGGTACCATCAGATTCGGGTCAGGGAGTAGGATGTTCCAAAGACAGCTTTCTGTTGCCACTATGGACATTATGAGTTTCTAGTGATGCCATTTGGGCTCACTAATGCACCAGCTACTTTCCAATCATGCATGAACCATATCTTTAGGACACAGTTGCGTAAATATATTCTGGTATTCTTTGACGACATATTGATATACAGTTGGACTTGGGAAGAAAATTTGAGACATCTTGATGAAGTACTTGGTATTCTACAGGAGCAGTCACTATATGCCAAAATTTCCAAGTGTGAGTTCGGCATGTAGGAGATGTTGTACTTAGGACATGTGATAAGGGCCAATGGGGTCCAAGTGCACTTAGAGAAGATTCGGGCAATTTTGGATTTGCCTACACCTAAAAATGTGACAAAACTGAGGGGCTTTTTGGGCCTTTGCACCTACTAAATGAGGTATGTCAGTGGATTCTCACAGATGATTGCACCCCTCACAGATCTTACCAAGAAGGGAGCATTTAGTTGGTCGGAGGTAGCACAACAAACATTCGAGAAAATGAAGGAGGTAATGAGTTCATGCCCAGTATTAGCTTTACCAAAATTTTCTCAATCCTTTGTGTTAGAATGTGATGCTTTAGGAGAGGGAATTGGGGCATTTTTCATGTAGAACAACCACCCCCATTGCATTTGAGAGAAGGAAGCTCAAAGACTATGAGTGCCATTATTCGATATATGAGAAAGAGATGTTAGCTATCCTCCATTCACTAACCAAGTTCAGGAAATACTTAGTAGGTGTCAGGTTCAAGGTTAAGACAAATCACAATAGCCTGAAATACTTCCTAGAGCAGAAAAAGCTAAACGAGAGACAACAGAAATGGGTAAGTAAAATTCAGGCTTATGACTTCGAGATTGAGTACATAAAGGGGAAGAGAAATGTAGTGGTTGATACACTTTCTAGACGACCATCTACTTTATCCCTTATGAGCATCTCATTAGATTGGAGGTCTCATATTTTGGTTGAGTACTCCAAAGATAACTTTGCTTGCAAGCTATTGGATGGACAGATTCGGGATGATAAGTATAGGGTCATTGATGATATCATATACTACAAAAATAGAATCTTCTTGGTTCCAGAGTCTCCCCTCAAGAAGAAAATCTTACAGGCATCACATGATTCACCATTAGCAGGGAATCAGGGGTATCTCAAGACCTACAGACAGATTAGAGAAAGGTTCTCATGGAAGGGCCTCAAGAAAGATGTGATACAACATGTGAAGGAGTGCAGCTTATGCCAACAAAACAAAATAGAGCACATCCACCCAGCTAGTTTACTACATCCCTTACCTATGCCCGAGCAGAAATGGGAGAGCATTTCTATGGACTTCATTACTGGGCTACCCAAGGTCCAAGGCAGAGACTACTTGTACGTAGTAGTGGACAGATTGACCAAGTTTGCTCACTTCTTTGCTATATCATCAGATTATTTAGCAGCACAGGTAGTAGAACCATTTTTCAGAGAGGTATTTAGACTCCATGGGTTACCCAAGACCATTGTCAGTGACAGGGACAACAAATTCACAGGAGCCTTTTGGCAAGAGCTTTTTTGGTTAGTGCCAGACCGAGTTAGCCATGAGCACAAGTTATCATCCGCAGAGTGACTGGCAGACAGATATTGTTAATAAATAGATTGAGGGATACTTGAGAAATTACGTATCAAGTTAGCAAAGGACATGGATCAAATGGTTACACTTGGGTGAACATTGTTACAACACCACCTACCATATGACCATTAGGATGACCCCTTTCCAAGCCCTGTATGGGTATGATGCTTCCACTTTTACAGACCAGATATTTGGTGATACTAGGGCCCCCAAGGCCAAGGAGTGGATTCAAGAGGGTCAACAAATCTTCAAGATACTCAGGGAGAACATATAGGCTGCTCAGAATCAACAGAAGATATATGTAGACAGGCACAGCGTTGAGCGCAGTTTTGAGGTGGGAGACTTCATTTATTTACACCTCCAGCCTTACCAATAGTCATCTCTTAAAAAGAAATGAGCAGAAAAACTTCAACCTTGTTTCTATGGCCCATACAAGATAATTCAAAAGGTCGGAGAGGTAGCATATGAGCTAGAACTACCCCCAGAGAGCAATATTCACAACATATTTCATGTCTCCAATCTCAAGAAGGTGGTTGGTCAACATATTGTTATATCTTTCGATATGCCTCCCCTTGATGATGAGGAGTAATTGGTTCTGATTCCGGAGTGCATCCTAGAGGTGTGAGAGCAGAAACTGAGGAACAGAAGCATCAGAGATTACCTGGTTCAGTGGAAATATCTGCCTATAGAGGAGGCTACTTGGGAGGCAGAACAGGTATTACAACACCCAGATTTACAGTTTCTTGAGGACAAGCAAATTTGAGCGGGAAGGACTGTAGTGTCCTCTTCTGCTTAGGCATTGAGGACCAACCCACTAACCTATGTGATTCCTATAGTTTCAAGCGAGTACTGACAGTCAAGGAATCAGCCGAAGACTGATGGCATATATAGAATATCTAGGGCATTAATATTATATCACCATTGGGTCGAAGAGGGCCACTAGAGCCAAAGGCCACTTGCATGCATGACATCTGGGCATTATTTAATTATGCATGCACCTGATTAAGTCTCCATGTGCATGCATGCAAGTCAACTACAAATTAGAAGATAAAGTGACCTAATTAGGTCAAAAGTTAGGGTTTTCATAGTTGAGAGTTATAAAAGAAAGATAAAGTGAATGGAGAAGTGACTTATATGATAATTGATTTGTGGAGTCGAATTGGAGAGCTCAGAGAGATAAGTTGGGGTTGAGCGCATGCTCAGCTAATTGGTGTATTTAGGCAGCGAAATCTATATGCCCTAGTTCATCATCAGGTTGGATCATCCAGATTCAGCACTAGTTCATCATCAGGTTACATTCAGCAGTTATTCTAGGAGGTTGATTATTCATCCAGCCAGAGGGTTGCACCGTCACACAGTGTCACTGTGATTAGAGACAAAGTAATTCGTTTTCCTACCTACAGGGTTGAGAACTTCCGCATGCTGCTTCCATCATCATCAAAGGGGTATTATAACCCTAGTGCACATCATCTGGGCTTCCAGAAGCAGCTTATTTATTATGCTGGAGCTTATAAAGTTTGATAGGAGGGCGTATTCATTTGTGGAGGATGATTTGGTGTATCTCCTTATTTCTCCGACAGAATCCTTGCATGTTGGGACTAGTCTCTTCACCATCAATTGATCTATATACTGGTATGTACATGCATTGATTTCTCCTATTTTATAGCATCTCGATATTTTTCTAGGGCACATATTTGCATGCAACTGCATGCATGCAAAGTTCAGGGTTTGCTTTCCTATTTGATTAAGGAGTAAGTCTATTAGCCATCTACAGTATACACATAAACAGGAAAATATCAATTTGGGATATTACATATTATCTCTGAAAGTGACTTTTCCTTTTTTTATTTCTTTTTTAAACTTATAAACTTATTTGGGTCTCCTGTCATGTGTTTTGAGAATCCATTGTCCACATGCCATAGATATTTTTTTCTTCTGTTGCACATATAGCTATTGAACATTCCACACCATCCTGCTTTTTCCAAACCAAAATCTCCTCATTTCCTTGATATTTTGTGGTGTCATTCTCCATAGGAATCACTAGTTTACAATTTCTAGCAATATGTCCTTGATTACCACATATGTAACATTCTATACTATAACTCTATACAGGAGCAAAAGAATTATAGTTTCTTCCTTTTGTATTTATTATAGTGACATTATTCTTATAGAAAGGGGATCGTGATGTAATCCCTTTCCTAATAGGAATCATTGGTTTACAATTTCTAGCTATACGCCCAAAATTGTTACAGGTATAACAATTTCCCAAAAAGAGTTGTTGATGTCTGCTTGGCACATTATCTGTCATGCTTTCATTTTGAGAGAGAGCAATTTTTTTATTGTATTCCTTTACAACTGGTCTCATACATGCATCAACATAACTTATTTTATTTCGTTCTTTATTTATGAAAGAGGATTGTTTTGTAGTCTTTCCTTTTCCATAACCTAGTCCAGTTTTATTACTAAATGATCTTCAACAACTTAGGATGTCATCCAATTTTTTTGAACTTCTCTTAAACTTTGATTGAAAGGATTCTTCATTTGTCTTCTTTCTAATAAAGATCAATTCAGCTTCAAACTTTTATAATTCTTCCTCTATTTTCTTGAGTTATTGTTCTAGATTGTTTTCAACCTTTTTGGCTTTTGGAGATGATTTTTTAAGTCAACAATAATTCTTTCTGCATCATTATTTTTCTCCTCAAATTTGGTCATATGATTTTTTTTTGTACATCCTTTTATAGTTCACTAATTCTTCAAGAGCACCTAGAAGTTCTACTTCAATATATAACACACATTCTACTTCTTCTTCAGTGATTTTGTTCTCTATTCCCATGAATAGGACTTCAGCATCTTAATCTTCACTAGACTCATTTGAGCAGTTATCATCCATGAAATAAGAGGTCTTTTTGTTTTTCTTCTTAAAAATCCTTTTGTTCTTCTTTGAATCTTTGGGGCACTCATCATCATCTTCTTGTTTGGGATAAGGGAGTTTGAAATCAAAGTGACCAATCCCCCTAGAGTTAAAACATTTTAACGGTAATTTACCTTCATACTTACTAGTACCTATATTAATATTTTTAATAAGAAGTGCTTCTTCATCATCAGAATATTCTAATTGAATATTTGTTTTGTATTTCTTATCTACCTTAGATGATTTAAAATTTGCTTCCTTTTTTTTAGAATTATCTTACCCAATCCTCATTTCATAAGCTACGAGTATCCCATATAGTTCTTCCATGTTGAGTTTGTCAAGATATTATCTATCTTCTAGGGTGGGACTCTTCGGATTGTAAATCGTTGGAAGTGATCTTAGTACCTTTTCAACTACTTCATTTTCTTTCAATTCTGCTCCTAGCCCTTGAATTGCATTAATAATTTCATCAATTCTCTCAAAGTATTCTAAAATGTTTTCTTCTTCCTTCATTTTTAGACTTCCAATTTGAATTTAAAAGTCTGGAGTTTGGCCCTTTTTACCTTGTTGTCTCCTTCATAGATGGTCTGTAATATGTCCCAAATCTTATTTGTTGTTTTGCAATGCATCACTTTAGCAAAGATTGTTATGGCTAATCCAACCAAGATTGCATTAACAACTTTAGCATTGTTTCCGAATTCTTTTATTCCTTCAAGATATTTGGGAGGATATTTTGGAAATATATACCTTGTTTCTATAGACATCCAAACATCTAGTCCAATAGATGTTATATGGCACCTCATCCTAATGCTCCAGAAATAATAATCTTCTCCACTGAATATTGGAATCTTGAAGGACATTTTTACTTGTTGATCCATAGTGATAAAAGATCTCTCTTCGAGTGTTTAAAATTTTAGTGAAGATCCCACTCTGATACCAATTGTTTAGAAATAAAGTAAACTGAGAGGGGAGGTGAATCAGTATGAAGCAATCTATTTAAATTTTTATCACTTAAAATGAAATCAACAATGAACACAAAACACACAATTTTATCAGGGAACCCCAATTGGAAAAACCACCAATACTTCCTATTACTGCAAAATTATATTTACAAATAGTTTGCAAGCACCAACACCAAAGTTTTTCAGCTACAACTAAAGGATGCACCAACACCCTATTTACCAGCAACAACTGGAAGGAGGATACGACATTCTACAGGATGGCAGCATGTCCTTGTTCCTCCAAACCACCCTTGTATGATAATTTGATCTATGAATTTTGTACACCTTTCTATCTTCCAATTGAATGTACAGAAACACTTGTATGAAGTTTTAAAGCTTTTCTTATATACCCTCAGGCATGCCTCTTCATCTAATAGTCATGTATCTTCATCGTGACTCTTCAAAAATTTCTCATGTGATTTCTGCAATGACCTTTCCACAATGACCTTTCCGCATGTATCTTTCTACAAACCTTCTTTCTGCAATTTGTAGGAACGCTTTCCTTCCACAATTGCGGGTGCACTTTCACATCCTCCTTCCACAAAATCCTTCCACAATTAACCTTCCACAATTTCCCTTTCTGAAATATGCGGGAACTCCTTCCTTCTACAATTGCGGGTTGCAGGTTGCGGGGTTACCTTTCAAATTTTTCGAACCCGGATTCCACATTTACCCTTCCGAAACGATCTTTCTGTAATATTTCTTTCCACAGTCTGTGGGAACTCCTTCCTTCTGTAATTGTGGGTTTCAGGTTGTGGGTATGCATTTCCCAAATTTCAAAAATGACTTCCTCAATTATACGGCTGCAACACTCTTTCCGTAGTCAGGTTGCATATTGCGGATGTGCCTTCCAACATTTCCTGAAATGGCCTTCCTCAATATCCTCCCGCAAATCTCTTTCTACAAATCCTATAAATCGTCGATAGCTTATGGAATCCTCCTCGTCCGTTGATCAACTATCAAACATGAAACTTCACTTTGTCGCTCTAGAATGTTATCTTCCATTCAAATTTACTTTCTGGATCCTTTCCCCGTTCTTTGTTTAAATGAACCGACTGCAAACTCTACGATTCTATGTGGATCTATGTTTCCAATATTGTCAATTTAATCAACACTTATCATCTCTTGTTATGAGTAGAGATTCTTCTTTTGTGCATTCTTCCCATTGTCTACTGAAAGAGGTCAACTTCCTTCTTGCACATATTCCTTGAGTTAATGATTTCCATGATATTGGGAGGCCATTCAAGGTTGCAATCTTTGCTTCTGCTTCTTCGACATTGTCTCCAGTGGCTTCTAGTTTCTCCTTGATCTGAGAGATTCTTTTGAAGTAAGATTGTATGCTTTCTTACATTTGCATATTTACATCCTTGAGTTGAGTTCTCAAGGTCATCGTCCTATTAATATTATTTCCTTCACGCAATATGGTCATTGCATCGAAAATATACTTGGGAGTCTTCAAGGATGATACATGTGAGATCCAATGGAGACAGAAATAGTCCTCTTGGATTTGACTAAGTCCTTCTTGTACTCTATCTTCATTTCCCTCTGGATATGCAACTTCTTCTTTCACATTTTTTTCTAGGTCATGCTTCTTCAGGTATGAGAAGCACTCTATAATTCCATCGTCAAGAGTTCTCAGTTCCTTCAAGAATGTCCCCAAGCTTAGTATTGTCTATTGTCATAATAAAATTGAGAACCTCAAATGGAAATAGAGAGGATAGAACTTACTAATGAGACTGCTTCAACTTAATGCTTGCTTGAAAGCTTTTCTGGAAGAATGGTTCTAGCGGACCTGGGGTTTGACAAAGAAACCCTAATTTTTCAAATTAGGTATATTTCAGATCTGATTGGATAGAAATATGTGCCTCCTCAAGGCGAGCTAAGCAACAAACTCGTTTGCCAAAAAAACTGGGCAAAACTGCAAAATATCTTATGCCCTAGTTTTCCCCGGCAACAATGTTAGGTCAAAAATTGAAGATCCATAGAATGAGAAACTTATTCCATAGACATATATTCCCTCCTAAGGTGAGTTTGATAGTCCTCCTTTTTCAACTGATCGGTGGAGGGAAGTGTCTGGAACAGGAATCCCTAGTTTTCTCCAATTTCTTCTACATAATTATTTGATCTTGTTTCTATTATATCTCCAAATTTCTTGCTCCTATGGGTATGAAACTTCATCCTAATGTATCATGATATGTCTCCTATCCAACCCCATAGGTTAGAGAAGATTTGGATTCACCAAGTGGGACTTATCTAAATTTTCCCAAGGTGACTTGTTTGAGGACTGTTCAACATAACTAACTTGTACAGAATTCCATGTGTCGTTGTTTCACCTTTGGGGTCTAAAACTCTGACCAAATAAGCTAAAATACATTCCCTAGTTGTGACATCTTGCAAAATTTCATGTGGACCTTCCTATCCCAAGATATAGCAATTCTCCCTAGGTTATATTTTTGTGACTGTATTCTGGAGGAGGATAGAACGTTGATCTGGATGACTCATTTCTCCTGAAGTATAGATAATATAAGGCTAAAACTTTCACACAAGGTACATCAATATTTCATCTTATTCTTGTCAAATTTTCAACTCCTTATCCTTCTCCAATATCGAGTTATAGTGAAAGTCCCAAGATGAGTAGGTTTTTCTTTCTAGGGTTTTCAAGCATGAAACCCTAGTCATTAGTAGCTGCAGTTGTAGCATTGTTTCGGTTGCACAAAGACTTACTTTAGGGTGGATCTGATACCATGTTAAGTTTTCAATGGTTATACAAGATCTAATAACATTTATCATCATGACATCGTAACCATATGCAAAAGGATCACTGAAAGAAAGAAAACCACAACCACACAAAAAAGCATAGATTTATCTTGGGAAACCCTCATGGGGGGTAAAACCCAACAAAAATTCCTCGATACAGTATTCAACCAAGTACAGTGTAATACGCAAACAATAAGAATTATAAGACCCCAAGAATAATCCTGGATTTTTTCCTCTCTCCCAAATGAACTTCTCTTTCTCTCTCTAGCGCAACTATTGAGTTATGTTGCTTATCCAAATGAGGGAGGTGCCTCTCCTTTTTATAATGATCAACTAAGAGGACTAATAAAGAAACTGTGATGACTTATCCTTTCTTCCATGGATTATTTTCCTTGGTATACTCAAAAATACTTTTTAATAATACTTTTGTGGGTACTACTAACCCGACTTACAACGAAGGTTTTACCTGAAGACTTTACATGACCAATTACATTAATGACATCCCTAATTGAAGGAACAACATCTCTAGAAAGGGTAATAACAATAATAATACAAAATAGAATATCTTCCGCATTTACATTTCTTTAACAAGACTTTAACTATGCCTCAAGGAGAATAATAGTGTCTTAAGCTACAAAATGGACTTTTAGAGCTCATATATCATGCACATGGTCTCAAACCACCACATGTGCTTTATGAAGAGAATATTTATACCATGGGTGTAATATGGGCACTGTTACAAAGTTTTCTTTGGTATATATGGATCTCTACACCTTGAACATGGTCTAGGAATAATAATGTATTAGGGCGTAAAAGATGTTTTTAGGTCTCATGGGCCATGCATATAGTTATAACTTACCACATATGCTTTGTAAAGGTAATTTTGGCTTATGGGTACCATTGTTAGGTTTTGCATGCCATATAGGAGATTGGGACCTTAAGAAGGGTTTGCATATGAACATGAATTCCTTATAGCCTAAAACATAATTAAGGGGTTTGCCATGCATGGGGTCCCAAACCACCGCATGTCTTATAGAAGGAAAATTTTCCCTACAAGTATAAAATATTATTCATTATGAGATTTTCTACACCATTCATTGGTCTTGGGTAATTGGTTGTGGTTAGGTCATCACCATCATTGGGTGCTAAGTGAAGGAGGCTTTATCATTATCTAGTGTGTCATTATCTCACTAGTGTGATAAAGTCTCAAATGGAAACACCAAATACATATGCACCATAGTTTTTGCTTCAGTTTATCAATGTTGGCATTAGATCCTCAAGGGTTTATCTTAGGCCTCCTCGTAGGTCATGCATGAGAACCAAGATTGTACTTGGATACATTGTTTATTTTTGTTTTCTAATTATGTTATGAGACTATGAATTATTTATTTGAACTTGCTTCCATTTGTGATTTTGATCACACAATCATTTTCTAGTTCAATACTTCATTTTTTTTGAACAAATATTTATTGTGCTTTGTTGTAAATTAGCATAGTTTATGAGATGATGTTATGAATTTTTGCATAGACTATGGTTCAATCCTAGTAAGAACTATATTTAATATCATTATTATCAATAAGATCCAATTATATAGAGAGGATCATTCATCATCAAGATAATCATACTCATCATAAACATAATCATCATTGTCATAACCATTCATCATAACAAATAAACAAACACTTTGATCCATAAACAACATGCAAAGGAATTTGTGTGTGTGTGTGTGTGTGTGTGTGTGTGTGTAAACTTATCTCTTGGATGTACATTTGACAAAATGGCACCACGTGCCCAATATACAAAATGGCATCTCGTGTCCAAACATGGAGACTAGCATATGGTGCCCTAGATACAAAATGGCATTTGGTCACTCATTAACATCTACCACCCTTTCCAGTATCATCCTCATCATGGAAATCAATGTTTCTCTTTCTTCTAGAACATGGATATGGGGAGTTTCTCTTTATTTGTTTGCTTCTCCTTTGTGAAGACTATCCACATAAAAACAATAGAATAATAAGACTTTTTCCATGATGAGTTAACACAATCATAAATTGAAACTTAATAATTCATGCGAAAAAATTACTGCGGAATCTATGGTCAATCGAGAGGGTTGTGTCCTCCTCTACAGTCCCAACCTCTCAGCTATGCCAACATACAAAGGTTAAAAGAATCAAGGAATGAAATTTAAGGAAATTTAATGGAAATAACTTGTACTCATAATACATAAGGAAGTCATCAATGAATTATCTTACCATGAAAACTTGAGATAATATTGGAGATTTGGTAGCAGCTGGAGCACTTTGTTACACTAGCTTCTCTAACTGAACATATCATACCACATCCATTGCATTATCATCATGGGATACTAATGGGGGAGGCGCATGGAGATGAGGTGGTGAGAATGAAGTAGACAAGATAGTGTTGGATAGGCTGACTACTAAATATGTGCACTCAATGGATAATGTGGTGCATATATATTGTGATAAAACCCCATGGGATGTAGTATAGGTGGTAGAACACCATGAGGTGATACTGGAATCCCAAGAGCAGGGGAAATATGTCCAAATGTTGGCCTTATCGAGCCTATTGGTACAAAATATGTATGGAAATTCGGCGATGGTTGGACATGGACATATGGTATTGGAGACATAGGAGGGAATATGGCCACCTACATATGTATTTATAAATATTTTAATTTGTTAACCAGAATAAGATTTGAACATGATTTAAACTAACAACATGATACCTGTGAATGTGGTGGTGTCTCCACATAGGTGGACAAGGATCCTCACAGCCTTCCACCACAACCTGTATAAATATAAAATGAAGGAACACATTATACACAAACTAGAAGCACATTAAAAATGAAAGGATCTAGAATATGGATGGAAAACATATGATAAAAAAATGCAAGAAGGGTTCACTTTAAATCATGAATCACTCACTACAACATACCCGGGTGTGTGGTACACCAAATAAACATGCTACTGCAACAGCAACATCAGTGTCATACATTGACATTGTTGCATCATCTAGTGTCTAGTCGTAGCAACTACAAACACGATATAATTAGATACATAAAGATAAATTATAATAATATATACAATAAATGAAGAACACAAAGATGGTCAATGAACTAACCTCCATAAAGTTGTTGCTTCTAGTAACCTCCATTTCCCCGTAATAAGTCTTCCCACAACTCGAACATCTGTGAGGATGACATGAGGCTCCATGACATCTCTCTTGCCTAGAGTGTAATGCCTCAATGGTAAGCCCTAAACATATGTGATGTGTTATTTGATTATTAAGGTAGCATGAGGTTCTAGGACTATGGACATTATTATTATTTACGTAATCTCAACATGGCAAAAAAACGTGGCTGGGGGGTCATGGATTCCACATGTGAGAGGGTTAGAGGGGTTCATGGTTCAAGATTTGGTTTTCTTTGGGTTTTCTAGATTTCCTTCTAAATTCATTTTAGTCAGTGATTATGCGATCTAGTGAAAGAAAAAGGGTGGGTCTATAATTGTGTATATATTTTTTAACAAATTATACAATTTAGAAAACTAAAAAAAATAAAAAATAAAATTACGAATTGATTGCAACCTACTTGAGAATTCAATCCAAAGGTGTTGTAGATTCAAGCAAGGGGTTCCTATCATCTTTTCTTTGTTCCTTTCTTCTCCACAGGGAATATGTGACACGGTCTATGCAAAATAGCTTGGTAACTATATTTAATAAAAAATATTAACAAGAGCATGCACACGTTAGCAACGTGTGCGCTTTTAATGCATCTGCGTTGCTAGCGTAGCGCATTTTTAAAGTGACATGGCATCCCTATTATAGGTTCACGAGTGCCTGGTCCAACAACATGTGCATGCTTGTATTAGTGTGTGTGGGTTCCTTCAAGTGCACATTTGTTTTTTACCCCATTGCCACTTTCAGGGCAACCAACTTTATGAACCCGCTCTAGATAATTATGTTCTATTACCAATATATATACACTTTAATTTTGGATTTACATGCATTTAAAGGGTTCAAATCTTTCAAGGTGCAAATTATTTTTATATTTGAAAATTTGAAGGAAAGGTTTGCATTAGGAATTGATCATTCTTTGCGCATGATAAATATGGACTTAATATGGATGGATGTCAATATTAATTATAATAAAATTTACTCTTTCCCATTATCCTTTAAATTAGTGACCAAACTAACTCAAGAAATCTAATGGCTTTTGAATTAATATATTTTCTCAAAAATCTTATTTAAGAAATAACTTAAATCTCTACTTACACATTCTAATTAATTCTCTTAGTTTTAGTTAATTGGAATACATATAACTTTGGTTTTAAAGTTTACGTTAGAGTCAATATCGTAAATTGTTTTGATTACTAATATTTTATTATTTTATTAAAGTGTCACATTTAATATGGAATAACATCCAATAGAACCCACACAACATATAGATATTAAATAGTCTGAAATCTCACTAGAAATTCTTAAAAATTCTTGAATATCAATTCCAAAAACCAAAGAGAACATTCCTTACTTACATAGAAAACACTAAACCAACATTGAACAAAATCTAAAATATACCACAATAATAAAAATTCAAAATACTATAAAATGATAAGGGTTCGAAACAAATACGGCCAATTAATAAGAGGCATTCAATGGATTGATCCATTTAAGAAGGTGAAGAATCAAATTCCCTCCATCTTTCAATCCAACCAACAATGACCATAAAAAATGAACAAACAAATATCAGTTTAGAGAAGCGTTATCAACCTCTCCTCTTATCTTATTGAAATAATTATTCCATCACTAAATAACGTTTGGATGCTCACTTGTGCTATGCTACAACCAATATAGATCCATTCTAAAAGAGGATCTATCAAGCACCCACAGGCATCCAATTTCTTGAGGTGTTATTTTTCTAATGACTTTTTATTTGGTTTTAATTTTTATTTTATGTGTGGATATAGATTTTTTTAATTATTTTTTAATTCGTTTTCATTTTTTATTTTATGAGCTAACAAAAAAAAAAAACCAATTATTACTTTTTATTTTTGGTACATGAAGTTATGTATACTAAGTTATAAACACCTAGCTACTCTAGATGCAACTACTACCAACATAGATCCATCTTAAGCCAATCTATTAAGCATCCAATTTCTTGAGGTGTTATTCTTTTAATAATATTTTATTTGATTTTACTTTTTTAGTTTATGAGAGGATATAAATTTTTTAAATAATTTTTAATTCAATGTTTTTTTTATTAAACAACATAAAAAATTATAATTAGATTTTATTTTTGATATAAAACGTTAGTTAATTATACTTACCATTACACCTCTCTCTCATACTAAATTATAAAATCTTCAATACTCACTTATCATTACACCTCTCTCCCATACTAGTATATAAACACTTCAATACTCTTGATACAACTATTTAAAAAACATACACAATCTTTTACCAATAAGAATTAAAAAAATCATCTTAAAGCATTCGGATCATAGAATGTCAAGGTAAGTGAATGACAACAAAATTGCATTCGATCGTCCAAGTGCATCTAGCAAGTGAATGACAACAAAGTTGCAGAATAAAATTTGTATTATACTTCTTTATTTATATTATATGGAAAGAGTAAGTTTATATTATTTAATCTTTTCCGTTATATATATATATTCCATCTTTATTTAATAAAAAGCTTAACGCGTCAACTAAAATGTTTATATATATATATATATATTAAAATATTAAAATACATGTTTCCTCCATAGTTATTTTAATCTTTCTTTATCAAGAAGCCAAATGGAATATATTAAATTCTGGTGGGTTACTTAGGGCTAATATATTCGTTATATACTTTAACAATGTTGCAAGTCGAATAGAATCTTAAATAATCTAATAAATTCAAACTTCAGTGGGTTACTTAAAGCTAATATATTCCTTAACAAGGTAGCAAGTCAAACTGAATCAAATATAATATGATAAATTCAATTTGAAGTTGGTTTTGTTAAGGTTAATATTATATTATAATAAATTTAATTTTGTGAAAGTTAATAAGATATTATAATTAATTTAAGTAAAAAATAAAAATGGATAATTCAGATAAAATTAAGCATTTAAAAAAATTATTTCTTTAAATAAAAAAAAATACAAATTTAATTTTTAAACATTTTGATTTATAAAAAATTATAATTATTAAAATATCAAAAATCTCAATATAAAAATATATTATAAAAATTTGATTGGATTTCTAACCCTACCTTGATTCTATATGAAATATGGACATTCTTATGTGAAAAAAAAATACCCTTTAAAACAAATATTTTACCAAATTTTTATTTCAAATAAATCTGAACGTGCAAAGTTGATTGCTATTCCACTCAAAAACTTTCCCGATTAGCTTTCCACCCGATTAGACCATCGGCAATGTCGAATGTGACAGCTCCGTTGAGTCTTTCCTAGTTCTTTGGAAACTTTACGAAAATGATAGCTTGTGCTTTCTTTACTTTTATTAAAAAATATATATATACTTTTGTTACTCAATGTTTCTCCATCGTTCATCGCGGAATATGTCGGCAGCGGCGACATTGAATTGCAAAGAATGGTGATTGACCTCACACGGCTGGGTAGCGGGATCCGAGAGAAAATTCGAAAGGAAAAGTAGCTTTGAAGTAGCGTTGACTGGCGATTGAAGCTTTTTATTTTCCATTGCTTTGTTCAGCATGCAAAGGATAAGGACCTCAAAACATTTTATAGGTTTCTTTTTCAAAACTTTTCAAATGTTTCAAAATTCCTGTTAAGACTCTTTTTAATTAAGGTTAGTGAGAAAATGACTCAACAATCAAGTGACATATGATCAACATTAAATCCCCTCAAACTATTGTCTGTTTATATTTCAATTATGGGATAGAAAATTTTAAAGTTTCATCAAAATCTAAGTTAGCCAAACCTTTTTTTTTCCAAAGAAAAAATTCATAAATATTTTATTCACATTTAGCAAATGGCCTTAAAAGTCCATTATACCGAAAATAAAATTAAAAATTAAAAATTAAAAAAAAAAAAAAATTGACATTACAAACAGATAATTGCCTCAAGAAAGAGCACAATGTACCTTTAATATCCAAAATCTGAACCAACTATAAGTTGTCATGACATACAGAAAACTATCTCATGGAGAGTATAATGTATCATTACATTTCAGCAAAATACAAGCCTGTATTAACAGCCATCCAGCAAATAAAGTAAGACTGATCATAGCAGACTTTTTTCATCATTCCTGATCATAAATCAAGTCAGATAAACTGTGAATCGAAAGTGATCACAAGCAAAACTAGACCAGAGCAAAACTAGCCGGCTGAAGTAGTCTCAAAACTGACTAATAATAACTGATAACAAATGTTGTGCAAAATTCAGCAGCAAAATAAATTGCCCATGTTTCCATGCCATCCAGTGATACATCCAGTGTTTCAATGAAAATTCATATCCATTTCAGTACCTATTATGAGGCCATCAGCCCGCATGTCCTGCTCTCGATATGTTTTGCTTGTAAATCACCAAAGGGGCAAGATGAAGCAAAATATTTTCATCCAAAGCATCATATATCAAGGGTGGAGCCAAAAAAATTAGGAGTTGTGCACATCAAATTAAACCATAAATGCCCAAGCATTTAAATCACCATATTTTCAAACCAGCAAAGTATTCACCAGAACTATTAGATCATCAAGAAAATAAAACAGTCACATTGAAACTACACATCAGACAGCTCACAGTACCATAGAACCTGAGCTTCATAAACTAGAAAACCTGAAAGATTTCCACATTATCTTCACCTCTCTGTTCACAAATACTCCAAGATCCTTCTAGAATGCTACCACCTGCTTTAATGAAATATTCGGATCAACAAAAGATAAGGTCACAGAGGATTGGCTAAGAATTGGAAAGTTATCCAGAGAATTGGAAATGCTTAAAGATTTAAGTTTGGGTAAAGGTTCAGGCTCATGGGAACCAGAATGCATATCGAAATTCTCTTCCACAGATGATCCAACCTTTGCATCAGATTGAATCCCACCTTTTTTTACTCTCCAAACTTTAGTAGAAGAAGGTTTATTAAAAGGGAGAGAGCATTCATGTGCCAAGTGTCCAAACCCATGGCATCTATAACATCTAAAGGGAATTCCCATATAATCCAGTGGCTGATAGAAGTCACTACAACCCTTTTTAATGACTAGTTCAGCAGGTAATCCAAAACAAAAATCTAACAGAACAAGAACCCGACCCATACAGCAAACCCCAGAATGCAAATAAGTAAAATCAGTTTCCAAATGTGATCCCAAGGTATTACCAACAAGTCTGAAAAAATCAGAAGACCAGTACTCAAAAGGTAAATTTGGGAGTTTGACCCAAATAGGAACTTGATCATACCTTTCCTTCCGTGGATCAAATAAGGGCGTCCATCGCTTGATGAGAAGGCCAGCTTTATCCCATCTCCAAACTCCAGCCAGAATCCTATCAGCATCCTCCACAGAAGAAAATTTAAAAGCTATCCAACCCCTTGGAAGCATATAAATCTCAGGACGAGTGCTAATAACATCATTCCAAGCCTTCTCAGCCCACCCATGCAAAGATTCAGCATTAAACTTACGCCTTCCAAACCTCCCAACCAAAGTTAAAGCGTTGGTGAGAATGATATCATTTAAAAGCACATCTTCCCCCAGAGTCATTAAAAACGGTTTTATCTTCTTAATAGGTTTAGGCTACCTCTTCATAGACTTAGAAGTCCCCTTGCAAACATAAGATGAAGGAGCATGCACATGTTCATTATCAAAATCCGTAGACCTGATGGAAACATGATTACCATCTGAATTAGGAGTAAATCCCAAATCTACTTTCATACCATCACTAAACCCTTGATCCTCTGTCTTATGACTGGCAAACACCACTCCAGAACCAGACACCAAATCCAAAGGGTCATCCATCTCCAATAAGGCATTTATCTTCAGATACCTTTTAATAGTATCATCAACAGTCTCCCTCCCAAAAGAAATCGGTATCAGTGCTTCAATAGTCTTCTGGTGTGTAGACCCCAAAACAGGTATGATCATCTGTGAAGATCCTGAACAAACCCCTTTAAAAGTATTTAAACGCGGAGCACAAACTGCAGAAACATTTGAACCCTAAACCTCCATTTCTGGGAAAACAGATGCTAACCCTATACCAGACCCCAAGTTGCATGGACAGTCTTCCCCCAAAATTTCAAAGGCATTCGGAGGGTTTTCATGAATAAAAGGATTTGAAATAAACCCCCCAACAGGAACCGTCACATTGATCTCAGAGGAAAATGTATTATTAATTACCTTGAGTGAAGGTTCCGTAGTTTCAGCCACCCTTGGAGATGAAGAAATTCAAGAATAATCACCAGAAATTTCCTTCGAACCCAAAACATTAAGACCAGAAACTTTCGCCTAATCCATACAAAAGGTAGACCCCGAAGCAGCACAGACCTCAGGTGAAAATGCCAAAACCCCCACCGGAGAACACAAAAACTTTAGTGAGGGACGAGCTGTATTGAATGGTTTATCCACCTGAGTCCTAGTGAAAATCCCCCTTCCAGCTAAGGGAGATCGAGACATCTTTTGATTCGATTTAACCGAAACCGCCCCACAAAAAGATATTGATAGCTTCCCAGAACAACTTGACGTGTCCTTAACCATCTTATCTGAACAAATATATGGTGCCTCCACCTTCTGCGATAAAGTTAAGCATGGGTTCGGAGAAGGCATCGATCTGGAAACCGACAGATTCACCATCGCCCCCACTGCATCACTCACAGGAAGACAGGACGTCAAAACTGAGCCATTAGGTTTTAGTCTCAAACCCCGAGACCGAGTGATAATCCGTCTTCCCTGAGGTGGGGTACGAGCTTCGATTTTAACAGCTCGAAGCGACATATCCCAGCACCAAAATCCCGCAAGATAGTATACAATTAAAAGAAACCAAAAAGGAAACCTGCTACAATGTATAATGCTGAAAAAAACCGATATACCTCGTGATGTCTACATAAACACTAAACCGATACATCAGACGACATCAATCTTCAAAGCCCGGCTTCAAACCCGTAACCAGAATGCCGAATACTAGAAAACCAGGTAAGTGGTATCCAAGATCCGCCAATAAGCCTGTCATCAAATAGATGAAATCCCGTACCACAAGAAATTTATTAATAACCAAGAACAATTAATATCAGTCCTATCATCAGCCCTGATGTCCAAACTTCCACGCGCAAAATCACCAGGAAATTGAGCTAAACGATAAATTCCAGCCTCCAAATCACTGCTGACCTCCAAAGATACGTTCACCAGTAATTTAATAATAACCAAGAATTAATATAAGTCCTATCAGCATCCCAGATGTCCAAACGTCCACGCACAGAATCACCAGAAAAATGAGCTAAAAGATTACGTCCGGCCTCCAAATCACTGCTGACCTCCAAAGGTATGTTCTATAATGCAATGAACCTGCACTCGGATGTTCGTTGCGCTCAAGTCAAGTGCTTCTATTGTCATTATACTATATCTTTCCTATAAGATAGACAGATCACCACGCAACAGGATCCAAACTTAACCCCGCTCCTTAGCCACCATAAAACGCTGCCACGAATTTGTAAAAGTACAAACCCTTATTAATGAGCGTAATAACATGTCAGACACTACTTAAAACGTCTTCTCAAGAACATCTCCGATCTCATGATTTTCTTTCATCATATGATAACTCCGGTCGCCAAGATCCAAAAACTCCAATCGCTACGAATTACGTTATGTGTCCTTCCGTTCAGCACCATCTATCCAAACGAAGGATTGAAGCTAAACTCTTATCGCCAAGAATTACGTTTTGTAACCCTGCTGCATCCATCCATCATTCGCTACATGCTCCAAGAATTATTCCCATAAAGTCCATTCACCAGCCATCTATCCAAACAAAGGATTGAAGCTAAACTCTGATCGCCAAGAATTACGTTCTGTAACCCTGCTGCATCCATCCATCATTCGCTACATGCTCCCTAAGTTAGCCAAACCTATCACCCAATGTGGTATTATAATAATAATAATAATAATAATAATAATAATAATCCCAAAATTGGAACGTATAAGGTGAGGCTCCTTATGTAGCTCATGGGAATTGTTTTAATAGATGTAGTTTGTTTCATCAAAGTTAGAGCAGCAAACCACACAAAATAATAATAATGATAATAATAAACTATTTTAGTGGTAATAATAAGTAATTGAAATGTAAAGTTTGTAAATAAAAGGTCATGAGTAGGTACTTATATATAGAAGAAAAAATTATTAGAAAAAATAATTGTTTTAACAATGATAATATTTACAACCACTCATAAAAATAACTTTTATAAATGATAATTAGTAAAATAATAAAATCTATAAAACCAACATAAATCCATCTTAAACTCAGATTTATCAAGTATCTAAGCTTAATAAATTTGATCCCTCTCATACTTGATAAATTCTTGTCTAAATTTCAAATTTGTACCTTTATAGTTTTTAATTATTTCTTATAATTTTTTTATTTATAAGTTAACATTAATTTTTTAATTAGTTTTTTTTAAATACAACAGAACATTTCTCCATACTAGACTTAAGACACTTGACTCCTCTTAATATAATAAAATAAAAATATATTAATTATATCTTTATAATAAAATCTATAATTAAATGTTAAAACCTAATGATTAATTTATAATACCAAAAGATTTAGCTAATTATTTTTTAATAATTGTAATAGATAAAAACACTCCTTTGAACGACATATTGCAATTTAGTAATGGTATAAGGGATTTATTTGGCTTTCATGTTCTCGTTGTTAATAACATGCTTTACAACATTGATAAAAATAGGCTTACAATAATAATAATAATAAACATTTTTAATTACCTATTTCGTTCAATAAGATTTTAGAGCCTAGAAGGTTGACTTGTGTATTTTAGAGCCTAGAAGGTTGGCTTTCATGTTCGATTTGTTTCTCCAATTTGCGCAGAGTTAACCTATTATGTTACGCATTACACACTTAGGGTTAACTTATTACACACTTAGAGTTAACTTATATTATTAGGAATTACAGTGTTTGTATTAATGGGAAGTATTGAGAATATTACGGAGGAGTTTTCATATAAAATGATAAATGTTGTTAAGATAGGTTAGCATAGTTTTATTTTAAATTTAGATCTATTAAGTACTTAGAGAAATCCAATTTTTTGAGGTTTTTTTTTTAAATTGTTTTATGCATTAGCATAGTTCTATTTTAAATTAGAATCTATCAAGCATTGAGAGGGATCCAATTTCTCAAGATGTAATTTTTTTAATTAATTTTTTTTTTTTTTTTGGCAACTTATACTTAGTTTAAGGTTTGAAACATAAACATAAAATTCTTATACTAGTTATATTGAAAATATTGTGGTAATATGTTGGTTGAACTGTGGTTAAGTAGTAAATCTATGGGAGTTTTCCATAGTGACCTAGGTTCTATTCTCAAAGTGAGGATGCCTTAGCATCTAAAACTGAAGGAAAATTCATGAAGACATTTCCATCTTGAAAGATTACAGATAACAATATGAAGAAAGGCATCCCATCAAGCCTTTTTGAAGCAATGCATGAAAAAAATGTAGATTCATTGTTGTCATCCATCATATCTATAGTAAATGGAATGAAGATGCTTCTAATATGAGGCAGGGTCAAAAGGACAAGTGTTGAGCTAGACTCATTGTCTAGAGAATTTATTGGATTTCGTATGAAGCTTTCCCATTCTCTCCAAACTGATATACTGTTACAATCCAAATTAAACATACCTAACGCTCTTTTCTCACAAGTTGAGACACACTTCTAGTACTCCAATCAACCATCTCCCAACATGGATCAAAATATCTTCCAAACCCAACATGCAACCATAATGTCATTCCATGCTTTACACAATGGTTTAAAAAATGAGCACATAAGGAAAACAAATGCAATCCAATGTTATTTCCACATAAAAAAAACAAAACTACTAGAAAGCATTCTAGAAACCAATGGGATTGATCAAAGAAAGAATCCACATAATAACTAGCAAAAGTGACCACAACTACATAAAAAAAAGCAAAACAAAACTAATAGGGAAAAGTTGAGCACCTATGTCAACTTAAGAAAAGAGGGGAATAAAAAATAGCAATAGAGCACCCTCCCCCTTCCCCCTTCCCCCTTCCCCCCTTCCCACCCCCCTCTTTCATATAACAGTATTCCCCTTCCCCGCTCAAGAACCAACCCAACCCATTCCACACGACGTTTCAATAAACATAAGAGAGAAACCAAGTAACCATCACCAACAACATTGTCACCTTCACAATAAAAATATCCCACACAACATTGATGAAAAGGATAACACTGATAAGTAATAGTGACCACATATAATGAACATCAAGATCCCATAGGAACAACGCCAACTAAGAGAGTAATACCCATGTAGATGCATTTTCCAACTATGCATGTACCCAACATAGCAACGAATCCTTAACTCCAACAATACACATGTAATCCCAAGTAGTGACACATAGATATGGTATGTCAAAGTAATATATGGATTGACGATGCCTATAGATAGAAGGAACATACTTCACCTATAGTTGTTGTTGATTGTATAGCATCAGGAGTCATTCTCCATACTTGTGAGTAATATCAAGTCGTACTTGTGAGTCATATCAATTCCTATGTAACCTCATATGATTAAGGTGGTGATGTTGTATTGTAAATCTTGTGAGTAATGTCAAGTCAAGTATTCTCATAGAAGGTACCCTATGAGAATGGATCTCCAATTGTGGAGATGATCTTGTGTTGTATCAAGATTGTGGACCTCCATTTTTTGAGGTGGTTATTCTATATGATATATTGCTGGTCATGGTCACTGAGTGCTATAAGTATCCTTTGGGGATTAGTTACCCCTAGAGTGAATTACTTTAGCATATGACTATTTGGCCTTGGGTAATATATATGAGCATCAGTATGTATGGAATAATTCTTTCAAGTATGATATGATAAGATGGAAAAATAATACACATATGTACCATGCATTAATTATTTAATGATAATGAGATAAAGCATAGAGAAATAAAATTTGAATTGCCCATGAAAATGTATGAATGAACTCAAGCTATAAAGCTTCAGTAAAATATGAATGCCTCAATCAAAGCATCAATTAAACTATTAATGAATGTAATAAGCTAAGTAAAGAAGAGCTTAATGTTCATCAATCAACATGCATTAGTTAACTAAATGAAAAAGTTAATATAGAAATTGTGCATGGATGGCTCTAAGAATGAAGAACTGAATACACTTAAGTTAGCATGTTAACTAAGTGATCAACGATCAGTCAAAGATTGAGTTCAATTAACATTTAGTTCAAGTAAGTTAAATTCAGTTAACATTCAGTTAAAGTCAGTTAACATTCAATTCAATTTAGTTAACATTCAATTCAAGTCAGTGAACATTTAGTTCCAGTCATTTCACTTTCAGTTCAAGATAGTGAACATCCAGCTAAATCTAATTGAGGAAAGGAAGGGTGCTAATGTTTGTGTGGAGGGGGTTCTAGTTAGATCCTCCTTTTGAATGTACTATGCGGTGCTCTCAATGTGTTTACTAAGCCTCCTATGCGCTACTCCCTCCATTCTAGGTGTTTTTTCTTTTGTTTACTAAGCCTCCTATGCGTTACCTCCTCCATTTAGTAAAATATGAATGCCTCAATCAAAGCATCAATTGAAATATTAATGAATGTAATAAGCTAAGCAAATAAGAGCTTAATGTTCATCAATCAGCATGCATCAGTTAACTAAATGCAAATTTTAATAATAGAAATTGTGCATGGATGGCACTAAGAATGAAGAACTGATTACACTTAAGTTATCCTTTTAACTAAGTGATCAAGAGTTAGTGAAAGACTGAGTTCAATTAACATTCAGTTCAAGTAAGTTAAAGTCAGTTAACATTAAGTTTAGGTAAGTAAACATTTAGTTAAAGTCAGTTAACATTCAATTAAATTCAGTTAACATTCAATTCAAGATAGTTAACATTCAATACAAGTTAGTTAACATTTAGTTCAATTCATTTCACTTTCAGTTCAAGATAGTGAACATTCAGTTAAATCTAATTAAGGAAAGGAAGGGTGCTAATGTTTGCGTGGAGGGGGTTCTAGTTAGTTCCTCCTTTTGAATGTATTATGTGGTGCTCTCAGTGTGTTTACTAAGCCTCATATGCGTTACCTCCTCCATTCTAGGTGTTTTGGTTTTTTATTAATAGGCTAGGCATATGGAAAGTTTAATACAATTGCATATAATTGTTTTTGCAGGGTTGCATTGGATCTCTCTTCTCTATTACAAAGGTGATATCTCTTATCGGGAAATATTCTTATGTGTTGTAAACCATTCTCTACAAATCCATCTATCATACTCAAATAATTGTTGGGTTTTTCATCCTCCGTGTTTGGAGGGTTTTGCCAAGGTATATCTTATCTCTCATGGTTGATTGATTTATATGGCTGATTTATGGAGCTGATTTATGTGGTTGATTTATTTATACGATTCATATGTGGATGATATAGAGATTCATATGTGGCTGATTTATGAAATTTATAAGTGTTGAAATTGTTTGATAAAAAATTTAAAGTTCAAGCATCTTTTATTTTCCCCAAACATCAACATCAGTTGGAGAATAATTGATTTCAAAAATAAGTCTCTAACTTTATATGAATTCCATGGTGAATTATGTGTTTACATATTGTTTATGATTGTATATGTGAATGGAATTGCATGGCTTGGTGTGCATTTCATGCTTATAATTTCAGTAATATGTAGCAATTGAATATGTGTATTTGTGTGACCATGTATATTTATTTTTGTTGTGTAATTAAATGAATTAAAGAAAATTGAAATTGAGTATAATTGATGAATTCAGAATTGAAATTTGAGTACCCCATGGTATCAATGATTAAAAGAGATGACTAGATATGTTACATAGTGGTATTAGAGTGAAGGTTTTCAGCTCTAGGACTAAAAGAGCCAAAATTTTGATTTTACTGGTAGTTTCAGAGGTTGCACCAAAAGTGTTTGAATAAATTCTTATATGGAAAATTTTGGAAAAATAGTATAAAATTTTCGCAATGGTTTAATTCACAACATTAATATGCATATAGATGAATGAATTATGGATTAGGACGAATGCGGAGAGCGGCCACAGTAAAAATTTTAATGTTTAAGATGGTTCTATGTAAATTGGGAAAAATTTATAGTTTGTAGGTTAACAGTTTGATGAAAATGTCCCTTTGAAATTCTTGGTATAAAATGCTAGATTTTATTATCAGATTCCACATGCGATATGGTAATGTAGAAATCTATAATAGAGTATTATAGTCCTGAGAAAATATTGGTGAAATTCAAACCCATCCAAGGTTATTATCTCTATTGTTAGACAAAAAATATGAAGTCATGAGTATTGATGAAAGGATCGTCATCTAGAAGAAAATCCAAATGTAATGCTCGGTCAAGTGCGGGTTTTGGGTTTACATATGTTGACGGAAGAATGGCAGTTAAAATTCACTTAACCCCCCACACACATATATATATGAAGAAATTTCCAAATTTAAGTGTTTATATAAATTTGGGGAAATTTGATGTGGTCCCATATTGGCCACATTGATAGGTATGGAGTGGACCAACCATGTAGACACTGAGTATAAGTGTCAACCTAGGAATGATTCCTATGCTTGGGTTCCATCTATGTAGGATAGACATAGTCTGTACATGCTTCCAACAACCCAGATCGAGTGAGCATGCTCCATTGAGCATACATGAAACATTAGCAGGAAAAGAACATGCCCAAGGTTTCATTTGATGGATAATGAGGCCAACAACCCATATCTATCGTGCAAGTTTTTCTAGAGCACATATGACCATTGGTAGAAAAGGGAAGTGCACGCGCCTTAACATAAAATCCCTATCAACAATGGTCTAAATTGATCGAGCAAGTTAGATTGTGCCATATCTGGACGTTGGAGGTAAATGGAAATGCATGAGATTTAATAAGGGGATCATGCTACCAATGGTGGAAATTTGATCACAAAAGTTCCGTCATGTGATCCTAACTGTTAGCGGAAAAGAAAGAAGCATTGGGTGATAACAAAGATACTCTGCCACCATCATCTAAGATTAAATCAGGAATGATTAAACTTTTAATATTGGTCATCGATGGAAAGTGGAGATTCTTATGGTTTATGTGGAGGGGTCATGCCACCAATGACTGAGATTTAATTCGTTCCTACAAGAAGATTAAATCATGATCATTCACACATGTGAAGGTTCTAGAAAATGCTAATTGGTGACGACAAGCCACTTACCGACTACCCTAAGACCATTCGTTGATGATCAAAAAACCATTTATGAAAAAAAGAGTAAATAAAATTGTGGAAATAAAGGAGTGGATGGAAATTGAAAATTATTTCGACATTTGTTCTCGGGTTTTAGAAATTGAAAAACAGAGTAGAACTTTTCGTTAGATTGTCTGAAATCAGAAGATTTATTAAAAAATAAGGGCACTTATCTCAACTAACCCTGTAGTGGAGTAGGGAGGCCGCAAGGGGGAAATCCCCATTGACCCCCACTTTTAGTTTTTATAAATAAATAAACATAGATTCTAATTTTAAAGGTGGCTACAAGAACAACATAAAATTTGGAAAAAAATTATGGATTATAAACAACTATATTTTTTTGTAACAGTATCGTAATAGAGCATGGCTATAGTCATTGGAAACCTTATCAAAAGGAGAATAAAAATAAATAGGATTTTGTAATAAATCATTACAAATTCTTTCAAGAGTTGAGAAGAAAGGGACGTGTAGGTTTTATTTGACAAAACTGTAGAATGATGTTTTTCATAATTTAAAATAAATGGATGTGTGTGGGGAATTTTTTTATTGAATTTTACAATTAATTTTTTTCTAACAAATGTAAGAACATGGACACATTGGAGATAAAATGTGGAATTAAACATAGTCACAGAACATGTTTTCAAAAAATACAAAACTTAAAATGGAAGAAGGGGAGCTTCGATACAACTATGAAGATGATGTCAGAGGTCAAGATATTAGTATGGGAAATGCAGATATAGAAACAAATGGGCATAGTGAAGATACAAATCCACTAAAATTTGTGGAAATTATGAGAATTCTAAGTATGGAAGCATATATTAAAGGGAAGACAATGAGTGGACATTGAGAGCCCAAGAACAACAAAATGAGTTGAACACTAGTATTGCAAAATTTAAATATGCTATAAAGATAAATGAAAATGGGCTCAACCTTAATTAAGGAGAAAAATGGAAGAGAAGACTCAAGGAAGAGATAAAATGAGAATGTTGAACACTCTAAAAGTGTTTCCACGAGTTATAAGAAGCAATAGTCACCTCACTATGTAGGAAGAATACCATATATATATGAAAGTTCAAGCATCATCCTAGAAATGTCCATAGTTAGAAATTATAAAAGAAGGCCTATGAAATATTTTCTGTAAGGGGAACTTAGAAAAATTAAACCTCCCACATTTTATGGTAAGAACAAGAAGGGAGAAAATGTTGAATCTTGGCTTCCGAGGATGAGAAAATATTTTCAACTACATAATTATCCTCCTAACATGGAAGCTAGGATTTCCATTTACAACTTATAGGGTAAGGCTTCCCTTTGGTGGGACCAATTGGTTCAAGTTAAGCATATCAGTTAAAAGAGGATTTTCGATGGAGGCAATTCAAAATAGTACTTCTAGAAAACTACTTATCAAAACATTATTATGACAAGAATATGGAAGAGTTCTTTAAACTCAACTAGGGAGGCCTAAGAATGGATGAATAAGAAAATAATTTTATAGAGCTACTAAGATATGTTGGGTTTTTCAAGGAGAAGAAAGTAATTTACAAAGTTTTTTAAGTGGGTTGCCCTCATTTTATAGGGATAAAATTCAGTCAATGAACCTAAGACTCTTGAAGAAATTATTTAAAATGCTAAGAATATGTATGATTAAAACAAAGGATGGGAAAACATTTAGAAGTCTTGGAGAGCTAAGAGGAAGGATAACAAGGATGAAAGGAAGAAAGGATTTAAACCATCTTTCTTCGGGAACCAACAAAGTAATCCAACTCAAAATGAGCCCAAGATGATAGAATCTAATGGAAAAGGAACCAGGTAGTAGATAAAATGTCAGGGATGTGAAGGAAACCATATGTAAAAAGATTGTTCGCAAAGGGGAGACATAATGAAAATGTGCACAATTTTCAAGAAGCAAGTATTGTGCATGATATAAGTGGGAACATTCCTATAATATATATAGTGTTGGACAACAAACAACTAGATCATTAGTCCAACATGATTGATTTTGAAAGTAAAATTTTCAATCAACCTATTTTTATTTTCATTGATTCAAGGGCAAGTAATAGTTATATTTCTCCCAATTTAGTTGAAAGATTTCCATCTAAAGAAAAGTAAGCATGATAGAACATTGATGGTTTAGTTGGATATTGGAACAAAAAGGAGTATAAATGAATTATTAAATGGTTGTGCATTGGATATGATGGATTGAACACTTGTGTAGATTTGAACATAATACCACTTGGTCCATATGATGTACTAATTGGGATGGACTGGTTAGATGCACACCATGTGATATTAGATTGTCATAATAATTCATTTATTTTTATTTATGAAGAAGGGAAGAAAAATATAGTGAAAGGAATTACAAGGCCAATTTCCCTAAGAGAAATTTTCTTCTTTGCAATTAAAGAAGTGCTTTAGAAAAGGATGTTAGTCTTATGCACCTCATGTGTAGAACCATATAAGTGTAAAATCCCAGTTTAGAAGATTTTCCCATATTGCAATATTTTGATGATATGTTTTAAGAAATACCATATTTCCATCGAAAAGATATATTGATTTCTCTATTGATTTGATGCCTAGATCTTCCCCAGTTTTTAAGGTTCCATACAAAATGGGTACACTTGAGTTAAAAGAGTTACAGTTTAATCTGGAATAATTGTTGAAGAAAGCCTTATATACATTCCCAAGTGTGTCTCCTTAGGTAGCACCAATACTATTTATAAAGAAAAATGATTGAATTATAAGGTTGTGTATTGACTTCAGGAAATTAAACAATGTCACTCTAAGGAATAAATATCCACTTCCTAGAATTGATGACTTGTTTGATCAACTTAGAAGAGCAAAGATTTTCTCAAAGATAGATTTGGGATCCAATTTATCATAAGTAAGGGCATTCATTGGATTAGCTAGATACTATAGGATCTATATTTATAGAGGGTTTCTCCAAAGTGGTGCATCCAATTACATCATTGTAGAAGAAAGGAGTCAAGTTTCAGTGGACACCACAATGTAAAGAAATTTTTGAGTAGTTAAAGAGATTGTTAACTAGTACACCAATTCTCAAGATTGTTGATCTAAATGAATATTTTGTACTATGTACAAATGATTTCCAAGAAGGAATTAGTGTGAGTGGCTACATAAAGGGTTGTAAGGGATTGTAGTTATGGTTATAAGGGTTAGGTGTTGGGAGTAATAAGGATTAAGGATAAAAGGTTATGCAGGATAGTGCTTATGGTTATTAGAGTTAGGTATTAGGAGTAATAAGGTTTGAGGGTTATATTTATAGATTTATACATGTTAGGGTAATATCTTTTATGGATTGAGATTGACATGTTATATGATTAAAGTGGTTATATGGGTTTGTACTTAGAGGATATAAATTTGAGTTAGGAATGGGATGTTATTATGGTTAGGTTATTATGTTTTTAGGGGTTAGACATTATAGGGTTATGGGTTTAAGACTTAATGGTTATGTTAGAGGTTATATGTGATATGAATAATAGGGATTATGGTTTATATATGTGGTATTTTGGTTATGGGTGATAATAGTTAGATATTATAGGGTTAAATGGGTGAGGTGAAATATCAAATATATATTATAGTTTCTAGGAGTCATATGTGTTAAGGTTGTAGGTTCTTGGAGTTAAAAGGGTTAAGCAGTTAGATTTTATAGGGATTATGTGTTATATATTATATCTGTTATGTGTGAATATTTATAAATATTATGGGTTTTATTAGAGGTTACAATTGTTTAGGGTTGATAGGGGTTATATCGATTAGAGTTTGAGGGATAAATGAGTTAGATTTGAGTGGTTACTGTAGTTAGAGTTATAATATTATTAGTGATTATAATGGTTAGGGTTAAATCATTAGGGGGTTAAGTATTATATATACACCAATTCTCAATATTGTTGATCTAAATGAATATTTTGTACTATGTACAAATGATTTCCAAGAAGGAATTGGTGTGAGTGGCTACATAAAGGGTTATAAGGGATTGCAGTTATGGTTATAAGGGTTAGGTGTTCGGAGTAATAAGGATTAAGGATAAAAGGTTATGCGGGATAGTGCTTATGGTTATTAGAGTTAGGTATTAGGAGTAATAAGGTTTGAAGGTTATATTTATAGATTTATACATGTTAGGGTAATATCTTTTATGGATTGAGATTGACATGTTATATGATTAAAGTGGTTATATGGGTTTGTACTTAGAGGATATAAATTTGAGTTAGGAATGGGATGTTATTATGGTTAGGTTATTATGTTTTTAGGGGTTAGACATTATAGGGTTATAGGTTTAAGAGTTAATGGTTATGTTAGAGGTTATATGTCATATGTGTTATCATGATTGAATATGAGGGATTATGGTTTATATATGTGGTATTTTGGTTATGGGTGATAATAGTTAGATATTATAGGGTTAAATGGGTGAGGTGAAATATCGGATATATATTATAGTTTTTAGGAGTCATATGTGTTAAGGTTGTAGGTTTTTCGAGTTAAAAGGGTTAGGCAATTATATTTTATAGGGATTATGTGTTATATATTATATGTGTTATGTGTGAATATTTATAAATATTATGGGTTTTATTAGAGGTTACAACTGTCTAGGGTTGATAGGGGTTATATCGATTAGAGTTTGAGGGATAAATGACTTAGAGTTGACTGGTTATGGTCGTTAGAGTTATAATATTATTAGTGATTATAATGGTTAGGGTTAAATCATTAGGGGGTTAAGTATTATATATGATAAGGTAGACACATTAAAATGGTAAATGTTATAATAGAGATTATTGGTAATATTGGTTATATGAGTTAGTGGTTATCCGATATGGGTTATATAAATTTCATGTAGAATCTATAGGTAAGTATTAGATGTTGTATGGATTATGGGTCAAATGATTTAAGTGCTAGGAATCAAAGAATTAAAAATTATAGATGTTATGGTATATGTAGATTGAGGTTTATAATTGTTAAGTGTTATGTGACTTAAAGGATATATAATTTAATTATTATAGAATTCATAGAGGTTAAGAGATTATAAGAGTTAGTACTTATCAAAATTGAGTGTTATAAGTACCTTATTACTTATATTAAGGGTTATAATGGTTGGGGGTGATAAAAATTGGAGTAGAGATTGTAGGTTATGTATGAGGGATTATAATGGTTATGGGTATTAGTATCATAGAATAAGGGATTATAGAGATTAAGTGTTAAAATGTGAATGTTATATGTGTATTAAGTGTTGGGAGTTATTCATATTAGTGAATAAGGGTTAAAGCAAAAAATTATAGGTGATTTTTGGTAACAAGGTTTAGATTTTATAGGAATTTAAGGTTATATTAGGGGTTAATATGGTTTAGTGGTAAGATGATATAGGTGATTTTTGTTATATGTCTTAGATTCCAATGGTTACATAAATGATTTTTAGGGATAGTGATTATGGTTACAAGTGTAATAGGTATTGGGAGTAATAAGGTTTACGAGTTAGAATCATAAGATTATATTTTTTAGGAGTAATATCTTATCTGGATTTATAAGAATGATGTGTTATATGATTGAAGTGGTTATATGGTTATGTACTTAGAGTTTATGTGTCTGGGGTTAGGAATAAGAAGTTATTATAGTTAGGTTATGGAGTTTTATGAGATATAAATTATATAGTTTGTAGGTCAAGTGCAAGTTGTATAAGTTAGTGGTTATATTAAGGGTTATATGTGACATGTATTATCACAGTAAGATATTAAAGGTTATATAGGTTATACTAGGGTTACATGGGTTATGGATGATAGTGGTTATAAGAGTGGTCAATTATTTGGGTTACTAATAGGTAAGGGAAATAGGGCTAAAGCTTGTAAGTGTTAGGAGTCATATGTGTTAATCCTTGTAGGGTTTATGCATTTGTCTGGGCCTTGTGTTAGGGCTTAAAGGGATTATTTGTTAAGAGTTATTAGGGTTAAGTAACAATAAATTTTACAAGTTATCCATATGAGGGGTTATATGTTTAAATTATAAGCTCTAAATTAGAGATTAAAAGAATTAAGGGCTAACAAATATTATATTGTTTAGAGATTAAAGGGTTACATGGGCTATATGAATTAGGTGTTAGTGATTAGAGTGGTTATAGCTATAATTTTATTATTGATTATAGTGGTTAGGGCTATATTTTTAGTGGGTAAGGGGTTACAGATGTTAAGGGTTGAGAGGGTTTATACAAGTGATATCAATTATGTGTTATAATGATTAGGGTTTATAGTGATTAGGTGTTATATATGTTATCATATATGGATTAGAGATTTGAGGTTATCTTAAGGGATATAATGGTTAGAGTATGAATTTATGGGTTATCAAGGTTATATTAGGAATTAATAAATGTACATGAATTATAGGAGGCGTTATATATGTGAGAGGAGTTATATGGATTAGTAGTTATATGGGTCATAAGGGGTAATGATTATACAGTTTATAACAAACATGTGTTGGAAATTATATGTTTTTAAAGGATTAAGGTTGTATTTTTTTGTGGAAATAAAATTTAAGGATTAAAAGAGACATAAGTATTAGGATCCATATAGTACTAAAGGTTATCAATATTAATGGTTAAGAGTTATAGGATATAGGTAATAAAGTTTAAATTTTTAAAGGGACATAAGTATTTTGTGTTAAAGCATTTAGGTGTTAAAGGGCTTAGGATATTGGGTATATGTTTACGCACAAAATTGCAATGTTTTCGTCAATAGGGAATCAATTCAATTGTAGACACTATGCCCATTGTCCCCTCAATGCACACAAATATTTCTTAGGATTGATTCTTTCTAACACCAAAGGGGTATGGGTGGAAATGTGAAGTTGGGTAATGTTTTTTACAAAGGATTGGAGGAGAAAACATGAATGCATAAGAGAACACACAAGAAAATTCAACATAAACTCTGGTATGAGAGTTTAATAAAACTCTTGGTTCAACATTTTTAAACTCTCGGATGAGATTTTTTAAACTCTCATATGAGAGTTTATCACACTCCTAACCTAGATTTTTTTCCAATGACATCATCGTATTTGAAAATAATTCTTGCATGAGAGTTTCGTATGAGATTTTATCAAACTCTCATCCTAGATTTTTAGTCAACAAATCCTTCAAAATCTCATGTAGTTTTTCAAAACCTGTAGATTCGACAAGGTGAAACCCCTACAAATTTTAAAGCTTATATATCATACTTGGTATCAATGGATTAATAATCAAATCTATTTTCTAAAGATAAAACAATTGATTGTTTTCATTAATAATTTCCGTTTATTATTAAATTTATTCTAAAATTTATCAGCTAACAATTTACCATTCTAAAAATCACCTGAAATGAAAATTCGATATCATCAAAATGACAGCACCAAAAAAATAGAAAAAATCACTAGGATGTTCCTTGCATTATCATCTTCAAAAGGGTAGTTTTATTTTGTTTGATAAAAGTCTCATTAGAAATAAAATTAAAGGTCACCAACATGTGTCGATAAGGCACCATTTTTTTAACATATGTTATTTCGATAAATAATAAAAAACAGTGCTTAAGTCTGAAAAACCTAAAAATATATTTCATTATGAAGTGAAATCTATGTAGATTATGAGCATACATTTACTCCCCCTAAAATGAGTAAAAATATCTCAAAAATTCATGGGACATGTAGGTCACTCATTATCCATACCTTAAATGTTAAAGTATATGCCATTGGTACCCCTAAAATTTATTGCACTATATTTCCATAAATTGTTTTTAACAAAATTTAAGTACGAAGATAACACAATTCTCTAAAAGTATTGTTTTACTTCAGGGTGAAATTCCTAAGGTCGGATATGGTGTTAAAAGGGTTGAAGTTGAAAAATATTAAAATTTTTAGTATTTTTGTCAAAAAAAAAAACAAAAGTGTTACCCAACATCATATTTTCACCCGTGTATATGAATCAAAAAATAGGCCAAGAATATTTTCAATCCTTGAATGATGATGCATGTAAATTGGAACTCATGTGTCATTTCAATTACTATGCATTATATGCTTGCGTGGAGTACTAACCACACTTTGGATTAAAGGAGAAACCTAACTCCATGAGAAGCGAATCATATTGTTGTTCATTTACTACATGCGTAAGTCTAAAGTTTCCTAAAAATATCTCTTAGTCTTGCTATTAGTTGACCGTTATCATAGAAATATCCAAATATAAGCATGCATGCAAGATCAATTTAGTACTAGAGTCTCCTTTTTCAATATGTTGTTCATTGCCCTCTTGCTTTGCTTCCCTTCACTTTGAATCAAGTTGACATAGGAATTTCTTGAGCTAAATGCGTGTTGATTACTTGGCATTAGTGATGAAGAAGTATCTAGCTCATATTTCTTGGGTTGATGAGTCAACACGTCATGTAATCACTTCTAGATGGATAGGGTTTGTTGTTATATAGATAGGATTAGTTATATTTTGTAATAAGTGGCAGTTTTTCATTATTCTCCTTTATCCTTGTGAGGAATTCTTCAAGGATATATCTTTGTTGATAGGATTTCTTTTATTAGGTGTCTATATCCAAGCTATTCGGATCTGAAAGGTTTGCTGATTTTTATAAGAATAATTGAATGTAACAGATAGGAGAGGATAGGTGTGTCAATAGAAGAGTGAGTGCGGAGTGAAGAGTACAACTTATGTGAGTAATTATACTTTTGGTTCAATGGATTGAAGAGCAGAGTTTACTCTACAAGTTATTGAATGTTTATACCTTCGTTTTAATCACCAGAAGTATGATTTTGAAATTATCTGTGTGCATGTTTAGAATTCTGATATAAGAGCAGGAGATCGAAATCGTCAGTAAGGATCTTTGTAGGAGGGAATTGATCCTTTCAGTGATCAATTCAGCGAAGATTACAGAGCATTAAAGGATGCATATCTTCGATAGATTTGCAGTCGAAATCGAATTTCGCAACCAAAATATCTTCTCGAGTTAAACCTAAACCAATCTCCCATATGATTGAAGATCGTGCGGTGGAGATCAACCTTGGAGAAGATCGATGGTGAAAAGAAATTTCGATGGAGAAAGAGTGTAGAACATAAAGGAGGGGTTGAGTTGCAAAATTTAGAACTAATAGCCAGAATTCATATTTAAGTCAACAACAGAGATCAATCATCAAACAGATCGACGGTCGACAGCGATTTCGCTGGGAGGATTTGCGTGTCCAAATAAATTTTTATGTGCTCAAAACCTTTATGGAATGCGCTTCATAGTTTTTGTAGTCCACCGTTGATTTGGTGGGGACATTGATCGGACGATCAACAATCCATTTCATAGAGTGAACAAGCAAGTTTGTTAACATTCTCAATGGCTGCAAAATTTCGTTTATGAAACAGAATATATCATGGATTTGAATTTCATGAGTGAGTTGGACGACAGATCAGCCACTTTGTGAGCTGATTGGATCGGTTTTGGGTTGCTGATTTGGACCCACATCTCCTAACTAGAATCAAGTTTGGTATTAGAGCTTGGCTAAAGATGTCGCCAAGATCAGGATGAGCGCATGGGGTTCCTGTAGGACATGGTCGAGTAAGACAACCTACAGAGACAAATGTGCAGAGAGACATGAGAAGACTGAAAGACAGAATAGAAGATATGGAAAGAAAGAACCACTCAGACAATTCAGATAATAGTGATGAAGAAGAAGAATCCCTTGACAAAGAAGAAGAAGATCCTGAAGAAGTCAAAGTTTTGAAGATGTTGATGAAGGCCTATAGCAAACCAAGAGTGGAAGTAACCATGTATGAAGGTAACTTAAATGTTGAAGAACTAATGGATTGGATAAATTCTCTGAATAAATATTTTGATTTTGAAGAAATTGAAGACAAGAATAAAGTAATTTATGCAGCTACCAAAATGAAGGGACATGCAGCCATTTGGTGGGATGAGCTCCAGATCCATCAAGAAAGAAGAGGTAAGTCAAAAATAAAATCTTGGGATAAGATGCTATGTAAGATTAATATTCACTTTATGCCTAAGGACTATCAATATAACCTTATTAGACAATTACAAAACCTTAGACATAGGACCATGACTGTAAAAGAATACACAGAAGAATTTCTTAGACTCAGTATTAGAGCTGGACACACACAGGGAGTTCTAAAAAGAGTAGCCAGATATGTCAATGGATTAATATATGATATACATTATGAACTCTGTTTATTAAATATCAAAACTGTAGAAGATGCATATCAAGTAGCTTCAAAGGTAGAAGAGAAACTGTTAAGAAAACAATACCAGAAAACAGAGGAAAGAATGTAGTAAGAGGACAAGGATCTCCTAGTAGTGGAGGTGGGACTTCCAAAATTGGGGCCGAGGGTTCTAGTAGTTAGTCATATTAGAGAGGAGAAGGAAGAGGAAGAGGCAGACATAGAGAGGTGAAGTGTTATGCTTGTGGAGAGATTGGACATATGTCTTGAAATTGTCCAAGAAACTAGTCTTCAAGTGAGATAATTGTGAATGTTGCAGAGGCTCAAGAAGAGTCAAAAGAAGAAACAAAGATGAATAACCCTCCATCGAAAGGATAATATCTTAGGTGGAATAGAGTCTTGGTAAAGACAGAGAAACAAGTACATGAACCAACCCAAAGGAAAAGTATGTTCAGAACAAAGTGTAAGTCATAAGGTAAGTGTTGTAAAATGGTTATTGACTGTGGTAGTACAGATAATTTGGTTTCCACTAAGATGGTAGAGAAGTTGGGTTTGAAGAGGATGAAGCATCCCACTCCCTACAAAGTGTCCTGGTTACAGAAAGGACATGAGCTCTCGATGAATGAGCAGTGTAATGTGGAATTCCAGATTGGTACTTACAAAGATGAAATATTATGTGACATATTGTCTATGGATGTGTGCCATATACTCTTAGGGAGGCCATGGAAGTATGACAGGAAATTTGCTCATGATGGGAGGAAAAATACTTATTCTATGAAGAAGGATGGGAAGAGACATACTTTGTCAACCTTGGAATATGAATTAGTTCAGAAAGGTTTAGGATCAAACATTTTGCTGATTTCTGGAAAAGAACTGTTGCAAGAAGTTCAGAAAGAGGAGGATATACATTTTTCCCTTGTTCGTAAAGCAAAGGTAATTTTAAATTCTACGAATTTATATGATTTACCTATTGAAGTTAAACCTTTTCTTGATGAATGTATTGACATTATTGTGGATGAGTTTCCAAGTACTTTCCCCCTGTAAGAAGTATTAGTCATCACATTGAATTAATACCTGGTGCAAGTTTACCTAATAAAGCAGCGTGCGGATTAACTCTTCAAGAAAATGAAGAAATCAAACAGAAGGTACAGGAGTTGTTGGAGAAAGTATTGGTAAAAGAAAGCTTGAGTCCTTGTGTACAGTACCCATTGTACTTAGTCCAAATAAATATGGTGGGTGGAGGATGTGCACTAACTCTAGGGAAATCAACAATATCACTATCATGTATAGATTCCCTTTATCCAGAATTGATGATCTGATGGACTGTTTAAGTGGTTCAAAATATTTTTCCAAAATAGATTTGAAAATTGGATATCATTAGATTAGGATAAGAGAAGGGGATGAATGGAAAACAACATTTAAAACTAATGATGGTTTTTATGAATGGTTAGTGATTCCATTTGGGCTTACTAATGCACCCAGTAACTTCATGAGATTGATGAATGATGTTTTAAAATAATTTACTGGGAAGTTTGTGATAGTGTATCTAGATGACATTCTGATTTTCAGTCAGAATAGAGAGGAACATTTAAGACACCTTAAGTTGGTGTTGAGGACTTTGCAGAAAGAGAAGCTATTGATAAATCTGAAGAAATGTAGTTTCCTTAAGAAAGAGTTAGTTTACTTGGGATTTGTAGTTCCAGAAGAAGAAGTGAAGATGGATCCTGACAAGGTACAAGCAATTTTAAATTGTCCAATTCCAAATAATTCTTTTGAGGTAAGGAGTTTCCATGGACTTACTAGTTTCTATAAGAAGTTCATTAAGAATTTTAGTCAGATTTGTGCACCTTTGATAGATACTTTCAGAGGAAGTAAACAACCTTTCAAATTGATAGAAGCAACTGATATAAATTTTAAATTGTTGAAAAAAAGATAACTAAGAAGCCTATTTTGGCTTTACCCGGTTTCGACAAAGTGTTTCAAGTAGAAACAGATGCTAGTGGAACAACAATGGGAGCCGTTTTGAGTCAAGAGCAGAGGCTAGTGGCATACTTCAGTGAAAAATTGAATGAAGCAAAACAGTAATACTCTTCATATGATAAATAATTATATGTTGTTGTGCACGATCTTAAGAAGTGGAGGCATTATTTGATGTCTAAGGAATTTGTGTTGTATTATGACAATCATTCTTTGAAATTCATAAATAGTAGGCCTAAGTTAAACTAGAGACATGTTAAATGGGTAGAATTTTTGCAGAACTTTACCTTTGTTATCAAACAAACAAGTGGTAAGTCTATTAAATTTGTTTATTCTTTGAGTAGGATAAATCTGGTGTTACAAGAATTTAAGTTTAGTACTTTGGGATTTGAAAACTTGATTGATATGTATAAATAAGATTTAGATTTCAAAAATATCTATGCAGTCTGTGAAAATCCAGTTACCCATAACAAAAGTCATTGGTTAAATTATATGTTGCAGGAAGGTTTACTGTTCAAGGATAGTAAATTGTGTATTCCAAGGTGTTCACTGGAGAGAGAATTTAATTCAAGAAAAGCATAGTGGAGTTCTATCGAGACATTTTGGACAAGACAAGACTTTTGCTCTAGTGAGTAATTTTTTTTTTTACCAAAGATGCAACATGATGTCTGAGAAATTTGTTGAAAGATGCAGAATCTGTCAACGTGCAAAGGGATAAGTTAGAACATGGGATTTTATCAACCCTTTCCTATTCTAGCTAGGCCTTGGGATTCCATAAGCATGGATTCTGTTCTAGGTTTACCTAGAACTCAGAGAGGTAATGATTCAATTTATGTTGTAGTAGATATATTTTCCAAAATGGCTCATTTTATTGCATCTAAAAAGACTAATGATGCAACCAATAATTCTAATCTATTATTTTCTAAAATTGTAAAGTTGCATGGGTTTCCTTTGAGCATTGTGTCTGACAGAGATACGAACTTTGTTGGTCATTTCTGGAGAACTCTATGGAAGAAATTGAGGACTAATATCAGTTTTAGTTTTTCTTATCATCCTTAGACCGATGGCCAGACTGAAGTGGTAAATAGGATCTTGGGAAACATACTGAGAAGTATCGTGTGTGAACATCCAAAACAGTGGGACTTGGCTCTTGCTCAGGTTGAGTTTGCATACAATGATTCACCCAATAGAAGTACATGCATGAGTCATTTTCAAATTGTCTAGGGGATGCATCCAAGAGGTGTATATGAACTTAGAGATTTGGGAAAATAGGAAAGGATAAGTGAATATGGTGAATGCTTTGCAATTAGCATGCATGAGTTGCAGGAGAATATCAAGAAGAGATTACAAGAAAGTGCAAGAAAATATAAACAGAGGGAAGACTTGAAGATAAGAGAAGTAAACTTTTAGGTTGGAGATTTAGTTATGGCCTATCTTAGAAAGGAAAGGTTCCCTAAAGGAAATCATAATAAATTGAAGCTTAAAAAATATTGGACCTTGTAAAGTTTTAAGGAAGTTTTCTGCAAATTCTTATGAGATTGAATCTCCTTCTAACCTTTAGATTTCACCAATTTTTAATGTTTAATATTTGTATCCTTTTAGAGATGCATGTATCCAGACAGATGGTATAAATTTAGATGAATATGATTCATCTATGGACTAGCAAGGACAACTTCCATAGAAAGAACAACCTCAGATTGAATCCATCCTTGACAAAATAATTCTAAGGAACACCAAGAACAAACACTTCTTTCAGTACTTAGTCAAATGGAAAAATCATCCTACTGAAGATGCAACCTGGATGACAGATCAAGAAAATTCCAAATACAATGTGCAACCTGAAGACTTATTGAAGAATTATTTTCTTCCCTAGGAATATGATGCGGGAGCATCCAACTTAGATTTCTTGGTTTGATGAGTCAACACGCCATGTAATCACTTCTAGATGGATAGGGTTTGTTGTTAGATAGATAGGATTAGTTCTATTTTGTAATAAGTGGCAGTTTTCTATTATTCTCCTTTATCTCTACGAGGAATTCTTCAAGGATAGATCTTTGTTGATAGGATTTCTTTTATTAGGTGTCCAGATCCAAACTATTCAGATCTGAAAAGTTTGTTGAATGTTATAAGAATAATTGAATGTAACAGATAGAATAGGATAGGTGTGTGCTTAGAAGAGTGAGTGAGGAGTGAAGAGTACAACTTATGTGAGTAATTGTAATTCTGGTTCAATGGAATGAAGAATAGAGTTTACTCTACAATTTATACCTTCATTTTAATCACCAGAAGTATGATTTTGAAATTCTCTGTGTTCATGTTTATGTTTGCACTTCGAATTCCGATATAAGTGCAGGAGATTGAAATCGTCTATAAGTCGATTTATAGGAGGGAATTGATCCTTTCAGTGATCAATTTAGCGAAGATTACAGAGCGTTAAAGGATGCATATCTTCGACAAATTCACAGTCTAAATCAAATTTCGTAAACAAAATATGTGCCCAAGTTAAACCTAAACCAATATCCCATATGATTGAAGATTGTGCGGTGGAGATCAACCTTGGAGAAGATCGACGATGAAAAGACATTTCACTGGAGAAAGAGCGCAAAAGACAAAGGAGGGGTCGAGTTGCAAAATTTAGAACTAATAGTTGGAATTAATATTTAGATCAACTATGGAGATCGATCATCAAAATAGATCAATGGTCCACAACGATTTCGCTGGGAGGATTTGCACGGTCCAAAGAAATTTTGATGTGCAAAAAATATTTATGGAATGCGCTTCATAGTTTTTGGAGTCCGTCGTTGATTTGGTGAGGACACTCATCGGACGATCAACAAGCCATTTTGCAGAGTGAACAAGCAAGTTTGTTAACATTCTGGCTAGATGTGAAATTTTGTTTATGAAACTGAATTTATCGTGGATTTGAAGTTCACGAGTGAGTTGGACGACATATTAGCTACTTTGTGAATTGATTGGATCGGTTTTGTGTTGTTGATTCGGACTCGCATCTCCTACCTGGCATCAATAGGGTCGATCTTCCTAACTACAAACCATCATTAAACTTGTTTCCATAGTTGGGAACCTTGTTTCTTTTGTCTAACTTAAGAAATAAGTCAAATAGTTGGAAATCTTGTTTATTTTGTCTAACCTATGCAATAAGTCAAATGGTTGTGTTGTGTTTATCATTATGTGCTTCACCGTCATGTGTTTACAATAGTTTTTTGATATTCTTGGAATAAATATTATCTTCAATGTGAAATTTGTGGGGATATTCTTGGAATAAATATTATATTCATTGTGAAATTTGTGGGGATAGTTGGAGGGTGGATTTACCACAAGTGTCCTTTTAAAAAAACCATGTAACCTCTTAATTATACTAAGTGTAACAACTTTAAATAGTGATAGGGCATTGATTGAAGGTGTTTTCAATGAATTATTTGGTGATTGTAGATGATAAAATTGTGTGGTATTTGAAGGAAAATTGTTGTGATGGAAAGTACTTCATCCATGCATTATACTTAATACATAAATTTAGCATGAAGGTGAGTATTTATGCAAACTACCATTTCTACTTGGAAATGGTAGAAACTACAACAAAAGTTTATCATATTGGATATGTAGAAATCACTCAATGGTAGGTTTATTTATAATTTATTTCTCAAAATTAGTGTCGATATTGCTCAACCTAAATGAAATTCAGAACCTAGACGTGAAAAGGTATTTCTATTCGCAGTAGATTTCCAAAGTAGTGATGAGCTCAAAGAAAACTATGTAGCCCTTTTGGACAAATAAAGTCTTTTTTTACTATTTCTTACATGTAACATGTTTATGATAAGGATTTTACAGGATTTGTTCATGCAACTGAGCTAATCCTAAATCAAAATAAGTAACAACACATTAACATTGAATGTTCGTTCTTGAATATGTTAAACAAAAATCCCTTTTTAACCCTATTTAATCCTCCATACTTCCCAATACCCAAAATTTGTGGCTTCACTCATCAATATATGTGCATGGTTTTAACTTTAACACGATACAAAGTTATTATCTACCATCTAACTTTTATATGTTTTCATATATTTCGAAAAACACCTAAGGGACAGTGTTTCTCCTCTCATAGAATATAACCATCACGTTTATAACCCATATTATCCAAACATAGATCCTCCATGGAATTTGTTATTTTATAAGATACTTCTAGTTTTCAAGTTAAAGAACGAACCAACCCATGACTCTAAGGATAATTATGTCTATATGCCATATAGATGGGTTGGTTCCATCATGTTGGACTAATGAAACTCCTTATTTTCTTCCTACCAATGGTATTCCCACTACTTGTATTGTTTTCTCATCATTAGTAACCATGACCATCAAATTGTTTAGATAACATACTCAACATGAATAGGTACGAAGGGTACAAAACCCATATAATTACATCAGCAACCATTCCTGTGACCTACAACTATGTAGGGTTTTCTCCCTTAATGTAGGTTTTATGCTAACAAGATATAAGCAATATGAGTTAAGGGAAATGTCTTAGTGATAATGTAATGCTCCTAATCAAATAATTTTTAGATAAACAATTAAGTTGGCCTATCAAATTCCTAAGGGTTATGTGGTAAAATTAAAATATTGATATTTAACCTAAAGGCCTATAGTTTCTCATGGAAATTCAAAATTCTAAATTGATGGTGGAAAATAGGCCAATAAATTATGGAAAAACCATTAATTGTTCCAAAATGAAGTGGCATGGGGTCCTAGTTGGACTTGGGGGTGCATAAGTGGATATGTGGGGTCCACATGAGGGAATATTCCTGCTTTACACATGGCACCATCCTCAAATTCTAATTTGCAGGGATAAGTAACTTCCATGGAGAAGGTGAAGAGTCATCGGGTTATTTTTCGTCAATGACAAATTATATGAAAACCATATGACATGTTACAACACTTATGACATATTCTATGAAAACCTAATTATGACACCTCTTGACACTTATGAAAGATTCTCTTACAACCATTATGAAATTTATGACATGTAAGAGATAAAAACATATCCAAAGAGGGTGCATGAGGTGTGTGGAGAACAAGGAATATTCATGAAGGATTCCAAGTTGAAATTCATGATGGAGATCAAGCAAAATCAAGAAAATTTTCACTTGGGGGTGTGTGCAAGAAGATGAGGGACCTTTTAGATTCAATCTTGATTTTAGGAAACATGCTCATGATGCACAAAAATACAACACGCTCACGTTATGTAATTCTTGGTTTGTTTAAGCTTGGGCCTGCCATGTCTTATGACACATAGCTTAGGCTAACAAAAACGTGCACACGTTTTATAGTTACAAAATGTGCATGCATTATGGAGAAGTAAAATGCGCATGGGTTTAAGAGAAACAAAACACGTATGCGTTATGGATAATGAAAAAAATTGGTTTTGGTGCATGGCTAGGGAAATGAATAAAAACAATATTTGCATCATCAATACTTAGGACCTATAGTAATATTTTAGCATCATCAAGAACAACATCTCAAACAACCATGCCTAAACTCCCAAGAGCATAATTTTTCTTTGTGTTGTAATATGGACACCATTAGGAGGCTTTTAGAACTAATTATTGGTCATAGTTCCTTGACCATGATTGGGGGAGGGAAACTCAATACTTATACCCTAAAGGTATTCTTTAAGGCTTGAGGTCCATGAACAGGGCATCGAACCTGCACAGAGGACCTACGTATGTGATATTTTGCATCTAACAAAGAATATGTAGTGCATTAGAATTCTCTTAGCACTAGGAACATATCCATAGACATAGTTGAGGTAGGAAACCTAGTCCTTAGGACCTAAAGGAATCCTATAGACATATAGGGCCAAGAACAACACCTCAAACAAACACACATGATCTCTTAAAGCTATTGTAAACCTTTAAGTTGGGATATGGCCATGTTTAGGATCTTTTTAGCATTAGATATGGAGGATAAGGTGTTAATCATGTTTGGTACATAAATATTTAATTGTAGGTTGTAAACCGGATTTTAGGGATCAAGGTCCATGAACGACACCTTAAATCACCATAGATGACCTACTAAGTTGATAGTTTTGATTTGACTGCGGATATGGGAACCATTAGGGGTTTCTAAGTACAATGTATATGTCTTGGGACCTTAGACATAATAAGGGGAGTAAACTTAGGCCTTATCCCCTAGAATATGCTTCCATGCATCTACAGCCAAGAATGATGTGTTGAACAACCTCAATAGATCCTTACATTGTATCATTTACCTTGAAATTGGGATACTAGTGCCATTAGAACATTTTTAGCACTAAGTACAAATATTATGCCCCTTGACATGGGTGGGGGGAAACACTTAGTCCTTAGGCCTTAAAGGAAGTTGTTGACCATTTAGGGCCAAAATTGATGTCTCCAACCACCACACATGAAGTTCAAAGTAATTCCTTTGAATATTAATGGATATATACATGCCATCATCATTTCTTGAGCACTAGGCATGCATCTCAAGGACATGGACATGGTCAGGGGAGGAAACTATGGTCTTAAGCATTAACTAAAGCTTCTAGGAATCCAGGGATACGAAGGATGCCTTAAAAAATAGACATGGCATCTCATAGGTATATTTAGACTATGAATATTGATGTTAGTAGAACTAGGTGGTTTTGAGTAGTAGGTATGCTACCTCCAAGACATGATTGAGGGAATATGCTCATGCCTTGGGCCATAATGGAATATTTGAGGAACTCATGTTAATGAAAAATTCCTTGAAGCACCATGCATGACCTATTCAAGGTATGTTTGGTCTCCAAGAAAATATTCACATGCCTTTAAGAGGGGTTGAGCATTAGATATGGGTATTAAGGACTCAACATGATCAAGGGAGGAAATCCAAGACTCATTCCCTAAAGAATATTTTTGGAATCTATGGATACGCATGTGCCTTAGTCACTATCCCTATATTCCTTAGTCATTGGCCCTCCCTTCCTTTGTATTTTCATCTCTCCCTATATTTATGTGTGTGTGTGTGTGTGTATTCCCCCCTCTCTCTCACAAAACATCCCTCTCTCTAAATCTATATATGTGTGTGTGTGTGTGTACTTCCTCACTCTCAATCTCTCAGGACCCCTCTCCACCTTACTTATAACTCCCTCACTATCCCTCTCTCTCTCTCTCTCTCTCTCTCTCTCTCTCTCTCTCTCTCTCTATTGCTCCCCCTATCCCCTCTCTCATTTTTTCTCACCCTTCCCCCTCTCTCTCCCACACAATATCTCTCTCTATGTGTGTGTGTGTGTGTGTCCCTCCCTCATATCTCTCTCTATCTCTATGTGTGTGTGTGTGTGTGTGTTCCTCACTCACCCCCCTCTCTCATAACCTCTCTTCACATTCTATATCCCCTTCCTCTCTCTCTCTCTCTCTCTAGATCTCTCTATACATGTGTGTCACTACCTCCTTTCTCTCCTTTTGTCTATCCCCCCCTTTATCACAGGTGCATCCATGGAGGTGGGTAACAATTTTTGGCAACGGATTTTTGGTGAAATGCAAAAAGTGCACCCTAGATCGAGGTTTTAATAACTCGATCAAGGGTTTAACAAGCGCTTGAGGGCGATTCCATGAAGATGGGTAACACTTTTTGGCCAAATTTGGCGATGAAAACCTGATTTTTTACTCATGTGCTAGATAGAAGCCCTCAAAACGCATATATGCCATGTGAATTTTGACTTGCAGTAAAAAAACAAATTGTAGAATATTATGTTGGCTTCATAGTGATATTTTTTTAAAAATATTCCGATGTCATTTAATGTGTGAATTTTTGCATTTAATGAACTGTGTGACCTTAAAAATTTGAAGAAGCTAATAAGTGGCTCATGTCCACATAGAGTAATTCAATCTTGCATTAATAATTTAAATATATATATACATATGAGCATGATCTACATAAAATGCAGTGTGATGTGCATATTTTTTTGTTAATTTTTTTCGCATTATACAATTATTTATTATTTTTCAAAAGTGACCACATTCGATTTCAGCATCGTTTTAAACACATATTTGTCCACGTAAAGCAATTTTTCCTATTTTTTCAAAAATTGAAAAACCAAAGATACCCTTTTGAAGAGGACACGTCGATATGTGATGTGTGCATTTTAAAGAAATTTTTGGCTGTGTATTTTTAACTCTGCGGATTTTTCTTTGAGCTGCTTTGAAGTTGCAGTGTGGTTTTCTAAGTATAAGTTTTAGAAGTAATTAAAAAATAAATTTCATATGAATGCCAAAATGCGTGTATGATACCTCAATGGATAGAAGATTCGTTGGTGAATTTATCGGTATCAACTCCACTAAGTTATGTGCTAGGAATGGCAGGGTGTACACCTCTGCAAGGCACATAAAATTTTTCATTTGTTTGAATGTGGGCTAAGTCTATTTTCTTAAGCCCTCGACCAAGGTATTTAAATACCTCGGTCGAGGTCTTAACGAAACCTTGACCGAGGGTTTGTAAAGCCCTCGACCGAACAAAAACCTTGACCGAGGTATTTAAATACCTCGGTCGAGAGCTGAACAAAACCTCGGTCGAGGGCTTGATAAAACCTCGTTTGAGATATTAAGACCTCGGTCGAGGGTTTAACAAGCCCTCGACCAAGGTGCATTTTTCTGTTTTTGCCGAAATGCGCTTGCCAAAAAGTGTTACCCAGGTCTGCGGATTCACCCTTGATCGAGCTTTTTTTAAACCCTCGATCGAGCTCTCGTTAAACCCTTGACGGATGGTAGCCCATTTTGCTGTAGGAGAAAAATGTTTCTTCATAGTCAATTCCTTCCTTCTGTGCATATCCTTTTGCTACAAGCCTCGCTTTGTGCTTGTCAAGTGAGCCATCTGATCTGTATTTT